>MU158735.1:1435230-1473372 GCA_015888305.1 Antheraea pernyi | reverse complement strand
TTGTTTTGTTTGCTTTGTTTGTTGGGACGAGTAACGCAGCACCAAATTTGGATTTATTAAAAGGCGGTGCTGAAGCTGCTGTAAGTATAACATTTTATTATACTGGTTTGTGGTACACACGAAGAACAATTACAATACCCTTAGACGATGAACCACCTACGTCACTCTTGTTACACCAACCCACTAAGTATCTAACTGGTAGGAAGCTATAAATTAATTAATTTAAGAAACGCTATACACTTGACAGTCAATGAAACACATATGCTTTATCTTTATTTTCGAACTGACTAACGCTATTGTAATAAGTATAGATAGATACGTTACCTACATTATATTTTATGTTGAGATGAGACTTAATTCTTAGTACTCCATGGATTGCCCGTACGGGTGTCGGGTCCATCGCGTGGCAGCTAGAGAAATTCCGAGTAGTCTTTGTAATATTGCAAACTAGTTTCAACCTGCGGCTTCATTTGTAACAATGTAGATTTGACCTATTACTGAAGAATAGTACTTTTCTTCTAGAATGTCTGTTTATAATTTCATGATCACTGATTGAGTGGGTGGGTTGGCATTAGAAATTCGCTTCACGAATTTGGGATTATTAAGGGTTGTTTTTATAGGGGTTGGTTGCCCCTTTCAAAAGACACCCTCCTCGCCCTGCAAAGACATTTAGGTTTTTTTATATGTTTGAAATTACATGCAATTAAGGTTTATAATACTATAATTTTGTTGTTTTATACATATTTATTGTTGTTTTATTATTGTTCACTATTATTTTATAGAAAAAACACAAACAAAAATCAAATATAGATCATTTGTATGACAAACGGAGCATTTTCCACAATCTTGTGTTTTTTGTTGTATTTCTACTATTTTTAATTCTAAATTCAGTTATCTCAATTGTAGAAAAAAAATATAATATAAATTATTTGTATAATCCTAAAGCCACTTCACATATAACACAAGCGAGTGAGCTTAGAGAGCGAGCAAACTAGTCAGAGCAAATCTGACTGAGACAATAGATTTAATAGAGGAATAGGGTCAGAGCAAAGCGTAGCTTCTCTCTCGCCCCAGTCCTCTATGTAGTTTAGTATTGTCAGCACATATCAAAATCCTTGTTGTTTTAGATTAAATATTTTTTAACCACTATGGCCTTTAAATATTTGGGTGAAAAATGAGGACAGAAGTTTATTGTAAATAGCTTTACTTGTATATAGTCCATTTTAACTTAGAAATCACCAAGTTGTTAATATAAAAAATTACCAATGATTGTTTGGATGCGATATAATCTCAACATTTTCATCATAAATATCTCATTAACTATGACTTTCCACTGTGGGGCAGAGGTATCGAGAGGTAGTCAGCACTCCGCCCCTCCTCATCCTTATTTCAGGATACGAATTTCTTCATCAATTTCTAATGCAGCCCAGTTCTCCATTTCATTGAATTATACAAAGTAATTTCATTATAGCCATTCTTTTTACTTAATGGATTGTGCTAGATGTATATTTTTTCATTTGAATATGTTGTTGTATTGTTACAACTGAACATTGAAAATATTATACATTTTTTGTCCTAGGAAAATTACAAATTATACCGGAGTTATTCCGAAAATATTTAAATACAGTTTTTATTCCTGTCCTACTGAAGTTGATTTTTCTTTTTCTATAATAATTACCTTGTGTCTGTGGTTCACAACATTTAGTTTGAGTTATTTAATAATATAGAAACGCCAGTTGGTGGCAAAATAACTCAGCGGTAGTGACATGGTATGACATAAAAATGCTCATAGTTGTTAACGTAAATATAAAAATATATATTTTGTTCATAATGTACAAATATAAAAAGGACTTAGGTTTATGAGAGTTTTTATAAGTTGTTGTAATTAGAATTTGTTGCTTGTCTGGAAAACAATTTATGAAATATAAAAATATCTCAATTGTATTCTTATTTAAATTATATATAACTAGCGTTCCCGGCAAAGAGTATAATAAGTATTATAGGAAGTTTGTGGTTATAATAGTTTCGATTATATTCGATAGCGTTAAAAAATTTGGAATTGGAATTTTAAAGATCTAATTTTCTATTGCATTGAATTGCTAGAGGTTCTAAGTCAGGTTATAAAGACATTGCTAGACTCTCATTACGAAGTCTAGTAAATACATGTATAAAAATAATGGTTTTATTGTGAAGTGAAATAATAAATTGGCAAAAAACAGTATTTTTGTAAATAGAATCATGGACAAAAGGATATTTCAAGAAAGCGGGTGTGACGCAGTAAATACCACAGCACAGGAGGCGCAGTGCAATGTACACATGCTTTCACCAACAATAAAACAGGTAACAGTACAGTGTTTCCATGAGAAAACAAGTAACTGTGACCATCATATGATAATGTGCATTATGTTGAGATGAGACTTAATTCTTAGTACTCCATGGATTGCCCGTACGGGTGTCGGGTCCATCGCGTGGCAGCTAGAGAAATTCCGAGTAGTCTTTGTAATATTGCAAACTAGTTTCAACCTGCGGCTTCATTTGTAACAATGTAGATTTGACCAATTACTGAAGAATAGTACTTTTCTTCTAGAATGTCTGTTTATAATTTCATGATCACTGATTGAGTGGGTGGGTTGGCATTAGAAATTCGCTTCACGAATTTGGGATTATTAAGGGTTGTTTTTATAGGGGTTGGTTGCCCCTTTCAAAAGACACCCTCCTCGCCCTGCAAAGACATTTAGGTTTTTTTATATGTTTGAAATTACATGCAATTAAGGTTTATAATACTATAATTTTGTTGTTTTATACATATTTATTGTTGTTTTATTATTGTTCACTATTATTTTATAGAAAAAACACAAACAAAAATCAAATATAGATCATTTGTATGACAAACGGAGCGTTTTCCACAATCTTGTGTTTTTTGTTGTATTTTTACTATTTTTAACTCTAAATTCAGTTATCTCAATTGTAGAAAAAAAATATAATATAAATTATTTGTATAATCCTAAAGCCACTTCACATATAACACAAGCGAGTGAGCTTAGAGAGCGAGCAAACTAGTCAGAGCAAATCCCAGTCGGACAATAGATTTAATAGAAGAATAGGGTCGGAACGAAGAGTAGCTTCTCTCTCGCCCCAGTCCTCTATGTAGTTTAGTATTGTGAGCACATATCAAAATCCTTGTTGTTTTAGATTAAATATTTTTTAACCACTATGAGCTTAAATGTGAATTATTTAATGAAAAATGTATTAAAAACGGGAACAGAAGTTTATAGTAAAGAATTTTTTTTCTTCTCAAGACTTATGCTTTTCCCTAATTAATATATTCCTTATTGGCTAGATATACATAGGTTCATACAAGTTATTATTTATTTAGTTGAAAACTCAACCCTTTTTTTTGTACTAAATTACTATTAGGTCTTTACTTATGAAATTGCCATTTTGTATGACAAAAATTGAAAGAATTGATTTTTTTCCCTCCAAGGAGTTATCCAAATTCTGGAAAAAGTAGTAGTCTGTGGCGCAAGGTCTGGTGAGTAGGGCGGATGATGGAGAACTTCTAACCTCAGTTCTTGCAACATGGAGACCGTCTGCTGTGCAGCATGAGGTCGCGCATTGTCGTGCAGGAGCAGCGGAGACGAGCGATTGGCCAATGCTGGTTGGAGATGTGCCTATGTGCGATTCTCTATCATTGTGTTCAGTTCTTCACAGTATACATCTGCAGTAATGCTCATCCCGTTTGGTAAGAAGCTGTGACGATGTGTGTGATGTAGAAACGTCGTTGATGTTTTGTGCCGCGTTGCTGCCACGACGGTACTCATATTCCATAATTACTTGAATTTTTAACGTATCCTTAATGACAAAAAAGATTGAAAGGCGATGAAAATGTAAGCTAACCAATAAACAAATGACTTTGGAAAAAGAATTCCATGTTTTTAAAATAAAATTAATTTGAAATTAGAGTTCTTAGCCAAACAAAAATTATTTTGATTTGAAATGGCCAGTACTGCAGAAGGGCAATTTCATAGGTAAAAATACCTATTATAACTTTTTAGGACTGTTATAAGATTTTTAAATACTTGAAATTCATTTTTTCCACAAAATATACCTTTTTTCAGCAATAATTTCTTCCTTTGTATATAGACATAGTATTGTTCAAACCGTTTTGTTTTAACTTAAAAATCACCAAGTTGCTTATATAAAAAATTACCACAAATTGTTCGAAGGTGGCGCATCCCCAAAATTTTGATCATGAATATCTCAGTAACTATTACTTTCTATGGCGGGGGTATTGTATAGAGGGATAGTCAGCCCCTTCCTCCTACCCTCTCATATTCAACCCAAAGTTCAGGATGGGAATTCCTAATGCAGCCCCAATTGATTGATTGCAAAATGCTTTCTAATTCATTTTATTTATTACTTATCAAAATAAACATAAGAACATTTAAAATAATTCAACTCTTTCTTTAATTTTATTATTAGAATTATAATTAGAAAATATTATAAGTTAGTAAATTATTATTTTATCTGCAATTGTTTAATTCAAGTCCATTTGTCTATTCCAGTGTGGGTATAAGTTATTAAAATCTACAAATTGGCTCAATCACTATGATGATCTATTCAGTGTATCAATAGAAATAAAAGAAGAATTTCCTGAGGATGAATGCCGTCAGTCATCAACAGCAGCATCATGCATCAATAAATGCGGTATAGATAGTAATATAGTTATTGAAGTGAGTACTAATATTTTTTCCATTAGTTCAACATAAGTTGTCCTTATTGATGATAGTTTGTAGGCAAGGTCATAAAACCAATACACTGTAAGTTTTCAGTGATTACAGTAGTTATACTATCAAAGTAATAAATAACTGTTCAATGAAAATTTATTTGTTTCACACATTAAGAAATGTCTGAAATCAACTTATTTACCCTATAAAAACATATATTTTAGTTGCTTCTTATGTCAATTGTTAAATCTGTACTAATACTGTAAAGCTAGAGGGTTTGTTTATTTGGTTAAATGCACTAATCTCAAACTAATGCTCAGATTTGAAAAAATCTTTCAAAGTTAGATAGCTGATTTATCAAGCAAGGCTATATAACTTCACGGTAAGAACAAGAATGAATAATATTTGTTTTTTTCCTTTTGAGAGTTTCCACTGCATATTAGCGTTAGCTCAAAGTAACTATTCAATGCAAACAAAGTCGCGGGGAGAAGCTAGTCGATGTATAAAAGAAACAAATTGTGCATGAGTACCCAATCACAGAGTATATAAAGATCAGAGATTATTATTACCAAGTCAGGACATAAATTGTATTAAAAACTAAGTAAGAAGTATATCACAAGGTGCTTCAATGAAGAATGCAACCTATGCACTAAAATAAAAACTATATAGCAAAAACCTTGTACTATCTAGTATTATAGGTATATTAGGATTAGAGGAGTCCTTTATTTTTATGTCTCCTTGTTAACTGGACATATTTATTGATTGATAGTTTTTGGGTGGTGAGCATCAGTGACTGCAACACAGTTGACCACTGCAATATGTCCTAAGGTTAATAAAAGAAAAACTATACACTTTTTTATGTTTAAAAATTATAGATGAAAGATAAGGTAATTAAATTGACAATACAATTCCATTTACACTATTCAATATGTCCTCCCTCATTTTGAATATGTGCTGTTTAATCAAAGTGGTCAGTCATCATTATCAGTATGCACTACATTCTTATCTATCTAGCCACTGTTTTAACCAGAGATACTCTGAGAGACCCCGAACTCTGATGAGATTAATGCAGAAGGACCTCTCCAATTGTTATGTCTTATAATCTAGTGGGTTAAAATCTGACCAGTCTTCACGTCCGATGAAGATGTAAAACTTTATATCTGTTTTAGCAGTTTTTTAATATTTGACAATTTAAATCGTGCTTATCGAACTCGATACGATATTCTTATATATTACTATGGTTACTGAGTTATGTACACGAACGCGCGTTAAATAAAACAAAATGGCCGCCAAAATGACCAAAAAGACATTATAATTCAAATTACATACATAGATACAAGTATATGAATCTCAATTATATTTATTCTTGAAGTCCAGTATGACACATGTCTTACGCACATGTTTACAGTGAACAACACATTTTTGCTAAATTTTATGTGGACGAAGTCGCGGGTAACAGGTAGTCTAAAATAGAATAAATTAAATTATTTCCAATAATGACAGTTTTCTGCCAGTAAAAATCGGCCCAACCGTTTTGGAAATAGCATTGCGGACAAAGCCGCGATTAACAGCTAGTCTAATTTAGATTAGCCTAAGTAAGCCGCTGTAACTTCAGCTATCTGCCAGTGAAATTCCCGTCAAAATCGGCCTAGCCGTTTCGGAGATTACCCGGAACAAACAGATAGACAGACCGGCAAAATTTAAAAATTCATTTTTATTATAGGTATATAAATATATACATATACCTAAATGGAACTAAAGATTTTTGTGGTCTAAATCACACGCTTTTTGTTTTGGTTCTAGAATGGGGAACTATCAAAAGTTCCAGAGACACGGGAAATAAAACAGGAAGTTTCAGAGGAGACATTATCATTCATTAAAACAGAAGAAATCCATGATGAAAAGTTCAAGTTTATAGCAAAAACAGAGATGTCAGAAGAGTCTCGAATACTCAGTCACGCTGGAGATACAAGTGTACTTTATGAAGTCCAATTAACTCCTCAAGAAATTCAGCCAACAGTGTGTGGTGGCATATTAAAAAATGGGTGAGTCTTTAACAAACTCTCTTATATTTTGAATTACTTTGTCGAATTATGAATTTATTTTCACAATATCATGCAATGTAAATTGTTATGGATACATACATTAAATTCTAAAGTTTATAGGTGGTAGAGTCGCGCTGAAGCTATTACTTATTTTAGCATATTGGGTCGGCTCGTCCGGAGTAGTACCACCCTCTCATAGAAAACCGACGTGAAGTAATAGTGCTTGCGTTGAATGTTGGCATTGAATGTTTTATAAGTTTGCGACAAGAGACAAAATATTAGAGCTATTCTGATGTAACATTTACGGAGTCATTACAAAATGTGAAACTGAGTATACCGCGAGTAAGAAACTTGCTAAGCACTGCGCCGTACACAATGAGCGCTGTAACGCGGCGTGGTACGGCGCGGTGTACGTGAGGCAATATGCCTGTGTGCCTACTCGAACAAGCAGACGACTGTGCCACACGCAAACGAATACCAGGCTATTTTCACTCCTCAGGATCAGATTTGTATGGAAAAGGCTCGTCTAGTTTTGGTTATCAATCAACTTACTAGATGGCACTGTTATATAATTTTTTTGGCAAGTTTGATAACAAAATATGGTGGACGACAATTAATTTTGACATTTCAAACTGACAACTTTCAAATATTTATTTTCATTCTCCTTGTTTATGTATCTGTTATGAGAGTGTGCTCCCTTAAATGTTCGTGTCTCCTACAAACAATTTTATCTATCTCCGGATCTACTTATAAACATTGACTCCTGCATATACATACTTGGAATTAGATTTGCCTTATTATGAATATATTCATTACAAATAAAAATGACCAAAAACTTGTATACGATTTACGCAGTACCGCTGTATACATACATAGCTATAAATGTACATTTATAACAAACAGATATTAGTTCGAAAGTAGTATTATAGAGGCGCTGATTGGAAAGAACGAGTGCGACCTCTATTTATTTATATAACGTACTCTGTGGCGAACACTGACTTTTTCCGTTGCAAATTCATTATAATTCACTGCAAACTGATTACACTTCGATTTGTTTACACGATTTTTTGTTTATTTAATCGATGTTCTTCGTGAAGTACAGATGACTTTTAAGTTTTTGGGTTAGATTATTAAATATGTTTGATGTGAAACATCTATATGCAAGTGGCGAACACTGACTTTTTCCGTTGCAAATTCATTATAATTCACTGCAAACTGATTACACTTCGATTTGTTTACACGATTTTTTGTTTATTTAATCGATGTTCTTCGTGAAGTACAAATGACTTTTAAGTTTTTGGGTTAGATTATTAAATATTTTTGATGTGAAACATCTATAGGCGATAGGTAAACCTGATTGTTGGCGTGGCGACACAAAACACGAACTTTGCACTATTAACGAAATACTCAAAAATATTTGCAACCCTATCTGTATAAACGTAAGGTTCATGCGGGATGCGCTGACGACCTAACACCCTTTGATAAATGCCGCTAAAAACAGTGCGCCTGGGCCTATTTGATTTTTTATATTTAATAAAAATAAATTATTTACGTTATAAAATAAATAGTAATTATTTTATAGAACAAATTTGCAATGCTTTGTCTTTTCATTATGCCGTAGCTGATTCCTGTCGTAATCTGTTATTTCACGCATATACCTTATACAAAACAATTTCGATGTTTCACATCTGCCAGGCGTCCCGTGACGGATCATTTTTTTATTGCTTCTTTTTTTATTAATCTATCAAACGCTTAAGGCACTCTTTGTCAATGGTCAATAAACAAAACGTGTAAAATACGAATTATATTTGATATCTTTTTTTATGTCCGTCCATAGACACTAACAACTCCAGGGGAGTTGCAAGTGCGTTGCCAACCTGTATTTGGGGGAAGGGGAGGGGGGGGGAGGGGAGGTGGGCCTCCGGCGCTTTCACTGACCGAACGCAAGCACTGTTACTTCACGTCGGTTTTCTGTGAGAGGGTGGTACTACTCCGGACGAGCCGACCCATTGATACTGAAACCAGTAATAACTTCAGCGTGGCTCTACCACTACTATAATTGTTAAGCGTTATTTTACCTCACACACTTTGTTGTAAAATATTATTTATTTCAATCGTTTATGTTAACAATCATATTATTTTCTTTTAACTTAAATGTCACAATAATGATAACCAGTTTAACTTAAAATAAGTAAATTTCTTATTGAAGATCTGAACAAAAATATTATTCATGCAATGAAATTGAATTAAGAATATCTATCTCTATGTAATGGAACGTTTTTGAATGATGAGATTGAATTTAACGCATGCTATTCAGAGTTGCTTGCATAAAAACCATAAACCATATGTTTAGTAATATAGCTAAGACATGCTTTTGTTATAAAATGTTTTAAATATGTGTTCCACTACGTTTAAAATTTTAGGCACTGCTTAGTAAAATTTGTGTTAAACCCATGTTCTTTTTTGTGATAAGATCGCTAATGTTTAACGGTCTTTTTGGGGGAAGTTGATATAAATACATGGATTTTTTTCTATCTTATACTAAAACGATTTATTTATTTGAAATTGAGGGTAGGGAAATGTAGGGTAGACGGTAGATGTAACAGATCGCGTTTAAGAGACCTAATTTGGAACTACTATTAATCATTAAAAGCACTCTCGCCTCTCGTCAACCCGATTTCGTACTGCCCCTAACGAGCTTAAGTACTTGGTGACTATACCTTAAATAATTTGAATAGAGTTTTAATACAATTATTTCAGTTACACATTGAATTATAGCAAAAACACAAAATTACGAAAATTAGTTTGTCCTCACAACACCCTATGTGGCGTCAGACTGCTGTGGCGCGCAGCGCCAACAAACATTCGCTGCGTCGCCAACACTAGCAGTAATCAAAGTTACGAAAAACGAACTTTTATTTACACATTTTAATTACTACTGTATGGGTACACATAATCATTATAATATTTTTTTCAGATTTAATTTATTAACACACAATAATGAAAATATAATAATTGAACCACCTACATTAGTGGGTAATGAAGGAAATGAGTTACACAAGTGCCAGTGTTGCGATGCATATTTTAATCATGATCATATGCTTGCACACGTGGAAGATGTACACAGCCATAAAAAATACAAATCTGAACGATATTATGAGAGTATAAAGAAAATTGATGCTGGAAGGAATGTCAACGACATTAATTATAAATGCGACTGTTGTAAGCGGATTTATAAAGATAAATCTGCCTTAGTATCGCATTTAAAAAAGGTTCATTATAGATATGGGAGGATATTTGAATGTTGGTGCGGGGAACAGTTCACTACACCAAGACAACTATATAAACACAAGATTCGACAACATGACGCCAATATTAAAAGTACAAATAATGCAGCGTTAGAAACAAATTTACAATGTGACATTTGCAAGAAAATGTTCAAAAGTATTAATATTTTAAAAGTACATAAAACAAGTATTCATTATGATTATGGTAAAACATTTATTTGTATGTGCGGGAAACAGTTCCGTACACCATTACACCTATATAAACACAAGATACGACAACATGGCGTCTATATTAGAAGTACAAATAATGCAGTATTTCAAACCGAATTCCAATGTGATATTTGCAAGAAAATGTACAAAAGTAAATATTCTTTAGCAAGACATATAACTATTAATCATTCTGATTATAGTAAAACATTTGAATGTCCTTGCGGGAAACAGTTCCATACACCAAAACACCTGTATGAACATGTAGGAGTTTCAGGCTCACTACTATAGGAGTCTAGACTGACACGAACAGCGTAATCATATGACTCGGAATGCGTAAATTAGACTGTTTATTTACAGACACGCTATCAATCATTTGTTTCAACGACGTTCTATTTATAATATATACAAAAGTTTCAGCCGGACTGCCAAAGAGGGTGACATACACGGTAGCACAAGAGCCAAACAACATGATGTATGCATTGGCAAAAGTACAAATAATGCAGTATTAAAAACAGAATTCCAATGTGATATTTGCAAGAAAATGTTATTTAATAACACATATAACATGTACTCATTATGATTATGGTAAAATATTTAACTGTTGGTGCAGGAAACAGTTCCGTACACCATTACACCTATATAAACACAAGAGACGACAACATGGCGTCTATGCTAAAAGTACAAGTAATGCAGTATTTAAAACCAAATTCCAATGTGATATTTGCAAGATAATGTTCAAAAGAAAATGTTATTTAATAACACATAACATGTATTCATTATGATTATGGTAAAATATTTAACTGTTGGTGCGGGAAACAGTTCCGTACACCATTACACCTATATAAACACAAGAGACGACAACATGGCGTCTATGCTAAAAGTACAAGTAATGCAGTATTTCAAACCGAATTCCAATGTGATATTTGCAAGAAAATGTTCAAAAGTATTGACCTAGCAAGGTCTTAACAGCTTCACCGGACTGAAATATATTTGCAAGAAAATGTTCAAAGGTAAAGGTAGATTGAAAATACATATAAGAAGTATTCCTGGCGGGCGTGGTCGATGTTAGGGCCGGTCCACGCTCCTCCCCCTTACTTCAGGGTTAGTTCCTCCAACAGAGTCGGCTCCACCCACTCAAACGACGTCTGACGTTTGTCAAACTGTCAGGTAAGTTGACAGTTTTATTCTGGTGGCGCTAGTGATGTGCCACGGAAGGTACTCGAATCTATTTTCAAATCCTATTTATTATAATATTAATAAAATTTTATTGTGGGTTTTACCTCATCTCTATTTCTCGAAATTACCCTAACGGCAATCTTCAGTATTAATTCCTAATTTGTGGATGTACTTAAATCTTTATTAAGAGGTTCTGCCACTGTCCGGCAGGGTGTAGGCGCCGAATCTTATCAAAGAACTTCCAGAAGTTTCTCGGTAGTTCGAGAATTTTCGAGAGAGTGCCAATTTGTATACAAATTCCGACTTCCGGTTTTTAACTTGTTGAATGTCGACGCTACTCGGCCAGCATCTAGCGGACAATGGCTGAAACAGGCTGTTATAAAATAAAAATAACTAGTTAGGTGAATTCTTTGTTGGTTTTGCCATTCACCACTACGCGGCTACGGAGTTGAAATAATATTTTTTACAGTGAATTATTTTGTATGGGAATATTGACTTCTTGTATATAGGTCGCAGATCTTCGAGAGTGGAGGCGTTGTACTGGCCTGGAAGCCCTCTTCCAGAATATCCGAAAATATTCCAGAATTTTAACAAAAATGTTCCCTGGTTTCCTTAAATTTAAATGTCTTATATTTCCAAAACTTATTAATATTCATTTAAAATTCAATTTGTATAACCTTTATTTCAACCAACTCCACGTCTCCCTCAGTTCCGGAGATTTTTAGATTCTAAATTTGAAGTCGTAAATAATTTCCAAGAAAATCTTTTTTATTTTTAGGTGTTTTTGAATTATTTTTTGAAATTTTTATAAAGACTAGCTAAAAAATGGCCTCCAGAGATTTGCACTGTTATAGGTATTAATTTAGATTTTTTATTGATCGACCAAGTTAATTTTATGTTGGAAAAATAATTATTGTACTTTGAAATTCGGTAGAAAGTTTATGTGTTAATTATAAATTCTATAATTCTAGTATTGGGCAGTGTAACTATTCTGCTATTCAAAACGTATTTTTAATGTTTATGTTACACATTTACTTTTCCTATAATAAAGGTTTTCCATAAACCAGGCAAATTTTTTGACCGCAAAACTTTTCACAGATTGGTAAACGTCATAACTTTGGAAGCTGTGCACCAAGTTCCGGTTTTCTTAGAGTTCCTTTACCTCTGTAACCCGGGCTTTGATCTCGCGTCCTCCAGAAGCCTCTACGACCCCTCTGGAGCGACCACGTGCCACGCGGTTTTTAGGTTAATTTAAAGTTTTTGTCATAAGTAGGCCATCTTTTGTCTTAAAAATCTGAAATTTGGGCAAAACTTGCCTTAGGACTCACTCTATAGAACTGCACTTTAAAAAGTAGCTCTTACAAATCTGGTTTAGGCTGCGCACGCACTTTTATCACTTCAATTCCAGTTTTTCAGCTATAACTTTTTTTCCTTTTTGAATTTTAAACTACTTCACTCACTAGTTTTCGAGCGGAAAATCCTATTTTCGCGAATTTTCGAGCGCGGAGCGGCTTAAAAACGATCCGCTCGCGGTGGCGGTCAGCGCGGGACTCTCGGTAGGTTAGGGCTCCATGGGTTTTCTCTACCCACTGCGTTAGAACAGGACGGATGGCCTCAACAGTGCAGAGGCCAGCACTGGGCGAGGACAGCCTTTTCTTCCACATCTGTAACACTATCTTGTGTAAGTGGGCCTGGTAGGCTTCTTCCATCCTAGGCACAATGGTTTCGCCCCGTGCCAGCCTGCTTCTACGCCACCAGTACATGTCTGCGTACATGTGTGCTAGCAGATCCCATGGTGGATCGCACTTCGCAGCGCACGCACGTTGGCGGCACTGAGGGCGTCGGCCCAGACCGGAGCCCCGTAGGCGGCCATCGCTCGCACGTCTCCCATATAGAGTCTGCGGCACCCGGCACCCCTACGTTGGGGAGCAACCGGCTGAGTGCCGCAGCCGCCCCAGCAATTTGCGGTCCGAGCCCCGCAAAATGGGGCCCGAACCGCCAGCGCCCGTCCAGGGTGAGGCCCAGATATTTCATCCGGGTCCCCACCCTGATCCGGGCGCCCTCCACCACTATGTGGGCCCCAGGTGGTGGCCCTCGCCGAGGCCCATGAAAGAGTAAGGCCTCGGTCTTCTCGAGGGCCACCCTGAGGCCCAACCTCCTTATGCACCTAACCACGAGGGTTGTGGCCATCGTGGCCAGGCGCTCCACCTCCCTTCAGTCTCCCCCCCGGGCTACGACTAGGGTGTCGTCCGCGTAACAGATGAAGCGTGCTCCATATGGGAGCACGCCGCGGAGCACCCAGTCGTAGCCCATGTTCCACAGGAGCGGCCCCAGGTATGCACCACCTGTGCTACGGTAGCAGTTGCTACACGGATAGCGTCTCTAAGCGAGTCACCACGAACTGTTATAAGGGTGTCATCTGCATAACATGTGATCGTGGCCCCAGGCAGGAGAACGCCACGCAACACCCAATCATAACCGATGTTCCACAGGAGTGGACCGAGAACCGACCCCTGTGGAACACCGCATGACATTACCCTCCGATACGTGCCGCCGTCCTGTCCGAAGCACGTCACGTGTCTGTCCTCCAGATAGGATCCGAGAATCCTACGCAAGTAGGGAGGCACCTGATGGTGCTTTAGCGCCTCTTTGATGCATTCCCAGGACAGGCTATTAAATGCGTTGGCAATGTCGAGCGACACTGCCAACAGCACTCCACCCTGGGAAACCGCTTCCTCCGAGAGGGCTTAGACGCGGAAGATTGCATTAACTGTCGACCGACCCTCTCGGAAGGCGAACTGCACCGAAGACAGGTCGGGACCTATTTGGGAAAGGTGTTTGACCAGACGTCTTGATATGACTCGCTCAAAGAACTTGCCCACTTCGTCGAGGAGAACAATAGGCCAGTATGCAGACGGGCTGTCCGCAGGGCGACCCTGCTTCCTTAACAAGACGAGGCGGCCCTCTTTCCACTGGGACGGAAAAACGCTCACTTCTAGACAAGCGCTAAGAAGGCGCCGAAATCTATCACCTAGATATTCCAGTGACAGAACCCAGACGCTGCCAGGGATTCCGTCAGGCCCTGGAGCGGTGTTTTTCGCCCGGAGCCGTCTCACAGGCTGGTCGTTTCGCAATGACATTCATTGCATCTGCAATAGACGCCGCTGCCTCTTTGAGGGCGCCCTGAAAAGGCCCGCTCAGATTTTTCGACTTCTGGGCGACTATCAGGATGATATCGACATCGCCCAGAATCCTCTTTTTCAAATCAACATTGACCTGTTCGTCTGAATTTGTTGACTTCAGCTTCTTGGCAGCACGCTGGAGCCGAGCTCTAGCGGCCACATCCACCATCTCCTCATCTGCCATTAGGCGCAACTCCTCCTGTCGTTGATGAAAAAGGACAGCCTTTGCCAACGTCTGGCCCACGCCCATTGTGTCAGGGTGTCCTTTTTTCTTCCGAAAAATTTTCTGCGGTTTCGGAACCTCAGTTTCTGAGTTAAACTCCGCAGACAAACATACCTCCATGTCCGCGTCGTCCACTCTACGGTAGAAGTTGCTGATGTAGGGCACATCCCTACCATCAGCCGCCCCCACCGATACTAACGTCGCCGCGCTGCAGCCGCTCGACACTGACAAGCGGTCCAGTGACGGAGCCCTCTCCAACACCACAACCGGCAACGTTTTGCCCCCAGTTTCCCCATTATTCGTCCGTTGACAAGCCAGGTTCGCCGTTCCAGGAACAACACCATCCATATCACATGCAGAATCAGTATCCGTAGTGTTCGCCAAGGTCGTCGTTAATTTAGAGCTCGGCAACATTTTGCCCCCCCAGAAAACACGGGGCAGTCTGGGCCCGGGGGCCCAGGGAGGGATTCTCCGGTGCCGGAAGCACCGGTACCCTCCTGGGGTAGTTTCATGTTGAATGCTGCACTATCCATTTTTGTTGAAATCTCAGAGATCCGAGTTCTCGCGTGGGTCGTCATATTATCGTCATCGGGAATCCATTGTCTCGCCAGGCTCATTGTATTTAAGTCCAGTGTTCGTACAAATTTGCCCCCCCCGAGAAAACGTGGGGCAGCCTGGGCCCGAGGGCCCAGGGAGGGATTCTCCGGCAGAGCCAGTACCCTCCTCGGGTAATTCAATTACATTTGTACTATCCATCATAACTAAGATCGGTGTCCGTTAAGCAAGCCAGGGGTCATCGTGTGAGGAAGGATCGGAGTCCGTGGAACAAGCCAAGTCGTGTCAGAGATCAGCCGCCGGCCAATGGGGGCCGACGTTGCCCAGGGTGCGCCAACGTGGAGGCTCTCTGACGTGCACCCCAATTACGCTAGCACTACATTATAACACGCTATTTTCACTTCTCAGAATCGGATTTGTATGAAAAACGCTCGTCTATTTTTGATTATCAATCCACTCTCTAGATGTCACTGTTATATAATTTTTTTGGCAAGTTTGATAACCAAAGCTGGTGAATGACAATTAATTTTGACATTTCAAACTGACAACTTTCAAATATTTGTTTTTATTCACTTTGTTTACGTATCTGTTACGAGAGTGTGGTTCCTTACATTTTCTTGCCTCCCAAGAACAATTTCATCTATCTCCGGATCTACTTATAAACATTGACTCCTGGATATACATACTTAGATTTAGACTAGCCTTACGATGAATATATTCATTACAAATAAAAATTATCAAAAACTTGTATACGATTTACGCAGTACCGCTGTATGCATACATACATAGCTATAAATATACGTTTTATAAGCAACAGATATTAGTTCGAAAGTAGTATTATAGAGGTGCCAATTGGAAAGAACGACTGCGACTTCTATTTATATAACGTACTCTGTGCACTATAACGCATTTTATAGCACGGTCTATGGTAGTTCGGTTTGCCCTCGACAGGCCTTGCATCAAAATTTGTGGGAAAACAAAGGCTGAATATGTTTTCAAAAGAAACAAAAATGTTCGCATTAAAACAAAATATTATACTTATACTAGCGGGCCCGTCAGACGTTGTCCCGCCCTGACAATAAAAAAAAACCTTGACAAATTATATACCAAAACCTTCCTCATAAGTCACTTTATCTATTGGTGAAAACCGCATGAATATCCGTTTACTAGTTCTTGAGTTTATCGCGAACAGACAGACGCAGGAGGGGACTTTGTTTTATACTATGTTTGTAATGTGTATTGTTACTTACGATGAATGCTTCGAAGAGTTACGTTAACCAGACAAATAAATGGAATATACACGTTGTTTTTGTTTCTTTTTGTATCTTTTTTATTAAACTATATCGATGTTATTACAAAAAAAGTTAAATACTTGGTTTAAAAAGGTTTCGAATTAAATGCACCGCGCTCGCCCGTGGCAAGATCGCGTTATCCTTTTCCGCAAGTCTAACCTAACGTAACCAAAGCGAGACAAAAGAGCAAAAATTATTGCGTGGTTTTATGAAACCACGGTAAAAGTGAAACTTTTTTTAATATTATAGACATTTAACTAATATAATAATAATAGTCTAGACATTACACTGTCAGTTGCTGCGAACTATAGGCGCCGCCATATTGGCCCTGGCTGCTGTGACGAGCGCCTTTCACTTTATCCCTACTCCGCGGCCGACCACTACGCGACATGCAACACAGACGAAAAAGTTCGAGACCATGTAATAAAAGTTTCACTTTAAAAAATGGCGAACATTTTGCAACCGCGGTGCATCTAATTCGAAACCTTTTTAAAGCAAGTATTCAATACGTATTTAACTTTTTTGTAATAACACCGTATATATCTACTATACGGACGTGGTTAGTAGGTTCATCCATCGGACAGTGGACGCACCGGCGCGGTACGTTGTGGATTATAACCTAAAAATGGCCTTAAAGAATCAAATGGCACCCGCCATAAAGACATATTGTTTAAAAAATCCTCCTAAAATAGCTAGTAACTAAGTGAAATAATACTAATAATGAATAATAAAAAAAATACCCAATATTTGTTCACAGATACGTTATTAACGTATATAACAAATTAAACCAAAAAGTTGCGGACCAAGAGTGCTAAATCGAAAAAAAGACCATACATTGCTTGAGTTTCTCTGGTTTTTCTGCCTCAGCCTGCCAGTGCCTGCCCACTGACAACAGTGATAAGTCTGACACCCGTTCCTGCCCCATAGCTGTCCTAAGATTTTTTTTTTATCAGCTGTAATTCCAGGCTATTGAATTCCTCGTAGCCGGACCGGGGAGGATGGGTCGAGGGACCCATCTTCCCATTGCACAGGTCCGGCGGACGGAGGAGACGGCCGGTGTGTACCCGGCTGTCTCCTAACAAGACGGGGCCCGGCAGCGGCGCTTTCGCTGCTGGGGCGGCACGATGAAGTCTATAGAGATCACGTGCCGCCCCAACTATAGCGGCAGACGTACCCCGTGGGGTTTTAGTCCGTGCGAGTCGGACATAACCCACCCACTCCCCCGAGAGGATGGTGAATCTATAAGGGATTTCCGCTCGTAAAAAAAAGGCTATTGAATTCCATCTGTTATCATTCTACTAAGAAACTAATTTTTTAAGTTTTAAAATGTAACAATTGTTCATACAGATCTTTGCTATAGTAACATGCCTTTGACAGTTTACCGACGTACTTTTTTATTGTTCCCTGTTGTATACTTTCTTTATTATATCCCTTATATAAACGAATTATATCCATTTTGAAGCTTTTATATTCGGTTTAAAGAATTTATTTCTCAAAGAACATAGTTCACTTATTGATACTTAAAAAACATTAATAATTGTTAAGCTATAAACGAATTATATCCATTTTGAAGCTTTTATATTCGGTTTAAAGAATTTATTTCTCAAAGAACATAGTTCACTTATTGATACTTAAAAAACATTAATAATTGTTAAGCTAATCATCCAGTGTTAGAAAAGATACAAAATTGTTATAAAATATTTCTTATGCTAAAATACTGACGAAAGAGAAGACAAAACATGTACTGTTATGAAGAGAGTAAAATACAGATTAAAAAAAAACAGTTAAAAAGTGTAATAATTATACATCAAAAAATTTATTTTTTAGAAATAGCTTTACTTTAAATATATTTAAGGATTCAATTTCCCGTATTTCGATTGCTAATTCATTGAATAATTTAGCTCCCTCGAATTTTATGTTTTGTATGCCATATCGAGTTGTCCTTGGTCTACTTAGGACCAATTTGCTTGTATTTCTTAAACATCGTTTAGAGGTATTTATTGTAAAGCTTATATGTGAATGCAATTTTTTTTGCATAATATTTTTTACTAATATGCAAGTTTTATATATATACATTTGCCTTAAAGTCATAATATTCGTTTCTCTGTAAATTTTTTCTGATGAAGTTAAAGTATTATAATTAAAAAGTATTTTTATAACTTTATTTTGTGCAATTTGTAATTCTTTTAATGTGGATTTAGCAGTACATCCCCACACTTCAATTAGGTAATCTAAATGTGACTTAATAATGGCATTATAGATTAAGTAGCGTGTTTGCATAGGAACGTGTTTGCTATATCCACGTAAGCAATAGGAAAGGGAATTCAATTTATTTTTCAGGTGTTCAATATGGTTGTGCCAAGATAATTTATTATCTAATTTCAGTCCAAGATACTTCTCACACTCACTTTTTTTAATAATTTCTCCGTGTATTTTTAATTGGGCATGGTTATGTATTTTTTTATTTTTTGCTGAAAAGATGACATATGAAGTTTTTGATGTATTAATTGTTAAAAGATTATAATTAAACCATTTATAAAGCTTGTCCAGATCGTTTTGAGCTTCTTGAATAATAGTGTGTATTGAGTTACCAGCATAGAATAGACTTGTATCATCAG
The DNA here is from genome assembly GCA_015888305.1 of Antheraea pernyi. NCBI lineage: Eukaryota > Metazoa > Arthropoda > Insecta > Lepidoptera > Saturniidae > Antheraea > Antheraea pernyi. Next base: position 1,454,057 of record MU158735.1, on the reverse strand, counting down.
CGTAAAGTGTTATTTGCCCTGATAGTCCTAATTCACCAATACCGTTAAGATAGATTAAAAAGAGTAAAGGTCCTAAAATGGAGCCTTGTGGAACACCAAATTCAGTTATTTTGGGAGTACTAATATTATTGCCTATTTTTACTACTTGTTGGCGATTTCTAAGGTATGACGACAGTATATCATATGCATTATTTATAATTCCAATGTTTTTTAGTTTAAAAAGTAAAAGTTTGTGGCTTACAGTATCAAAGGCTTTTTTTAGATCAATAAATATCCCTAAGACAATTTGTTTTTTTTCTATTTTATTTTTAATATTCGTAACAAGATCAATAGTAGCTGCTAATGTATTAGATTTTTGTCGAAAGCCAAATTGTCGTTCGTAAAGAAAATTAATTTTATTTAAGTGATTTTCTAATCTTGTATAAATTAGTCTTTCATATATTTTAGAAAGTACAGGTAGTACCGATATAGGGCGATAATTATTAGGATCTGTTTTTAAACCAGATTTATAAATTGGACTAATTTTAGCTAATTTAAGAGAGTCAGGAAAGACACCAGTAGAAAAGGATTTATTTATGCAATTAACCAGGTCTTCTATTATTAGTGATTTTATACATTTAATACTTTTAGTTGATATGCCATCTATACCAATAGAACTATTCGAATTTAATTTCTCTATTAATTTATTTACTTCAGTGACTGTGCAATGTGCCATAGATGTGAGATTATTATCCGTTTGTGTATTGGTTTTATTTGCTGTAAATACCATATTATTGTGATAAACTTGTGGGATTTTGTTCGCTAACTTCTTGCCTATTGTCGAAAAAAAGATGTTGAAGCTTTCACAAATTTCTAGCGGGTCTGATATTTCTTTAGATTCCATAAACAATTTTGATGGAGCTAAATTATGTTTTTTTTTGTTATTACTTAATTCGTAAATTAATTTCCACATCTTTTTTGGTTTATTTTTACATATACTAAAAATCCGGAAATAATAGTTTTTTTTTGTGGTTTTAATTTTCATCTGTAGTTTATTTCTTTCTTCTAAGAATTTGAAACGTAGATCTTGATTTTCTGGTTCGTTTTTCAGTTTTCTCCACATTATATTTCTACTATTTATATTTTGTATGATATCTTTGTTTATCCAATCTTCTTGGGGTAGGTTTAAAATTTTTGTTTTAATTTGTTTACATTTTTCTACCTTTGTTTTAATATACTCCACCAAGTGAGAAAAATTATTTTCAAATGAATTAATATTTTGATATCTCGTACTTAAGCGTAGTTGTTTATAATTAATATATGTATACTGTATTTTTTCTTTAGGTGGAGGTACATATTTTGTTAATTCAAAGTAAATATGATTATGATCAGACAATGCCGATTCAATAATAGCCATTTTAAAGTTATTTTTATTGAGATTAGTCCAAACATGATCAAGGATTGTTCTTGTGGTAGGCGTATTTCGAGTACAATATTTCTCATGTATTTTATTTAATACGACATAACCGTTTTCTTTAAACATATCAACATATTTTGTAGTATATCCATTATTACGTAGTAGATCAAAGTTAAAATCACCAAAAACTAAGGATCTATTTCGTTTTAGTAAATTTGATCCGTAAAATTGTATGAACTCTTGAACATTCGTGTTACCAGGTTTATATACGAGTCCAATATCCAATGAATATTTTTCTAGATGAACCCATATGTAGTTGTTACCACCTGTATAATATTCTTCTATGAGATGATGTTTGAGATCATCATGAACGTAAATTGATACTCCCCCACCTCGACAATTAGTACGAATATTATAATAGTGTGTGTATCCAGATATATATAGCAACTGCGCTTCATGATCAGATTTTATCCAAGTTTCTGTTAACAAAATGATATGTATTTTAAAATGATATGAGTTAATGATGCATTTTAATTCATCTAGCTTTCCAGGCGATACCAAGCTTCTTACGTTTGCATAGTAGAATTTAAGAGTATTTGGAGTGGTAATCAAATTGTTATAATTATTAACAATTTGATAGGAAATATTCTTCATATCATCCTTATCCAGTTCTGCATTTTCAGCATATGTATCAAGTTTTAGTTTTTTGAAATCAATCCAGTTATTTCTGGTACACCTTTTCTATACTTAATTGTTAGATCTTTTTCTCCATTTTCTAAACGCTTTTTTAGACGGTGCACGAGATGTGCCCGGCAGGCTCGGGAAGGCCTCTCGAGACATGAGAGGCGGTGGTCGGGGGCGGCGGCCATCTTAGACGGCGACGTATGCCTGGGGTAGCGAGGGCGCTTTGTGCGCGGGGCGCGGGGACATCCGCGATAATTCGCGGTATGACCCACGCCGCGGCACAGAACACAGCTCGGGGGATCGGGGGAGTCTTTCGAGCGAGAACACTCCTTGGTGGAGTGGTCGCCGAGGCACTTAACGCACCTGGACTTCAGGAGACAGTTTCGTGCGGAGTGTCCGTACACCTGGCAGTTGGGACACTGCGAGGGCACAGACGTTTTGCGCGGCGGCTCGACTATAACGCCGGAGAGGCCGCAGAGGGATGTGAGATTGAAGATCGCTTTCCCTTGAGGGGTGCGATCGAGGACAACGAGAACCATGTCGTATGGAGCCCTGGTGCGCGGAGAGCGCATACGATGAACCTCGCGAACAGGAATCTTCTGCTCTTTGAGGTCGTCGGAAATGTCATAGGTCGGAAGTTCTGAAGGAACCCTACGGATAACAACCCGTAGTTTACGCTCCTTTTCGAGAGAGTGCGTGAAATAACCCCACTGGTTGTCCCGAAAGAAACGAGTGAGGTCACAATGGGCGGTGGACGTGGCTACCTTCACCTGAATACCTACAGCGGTATTCACAGCGGAGGCGTAAGGGATGCCTGCCGTTTCCAGCAGGCTAGAAATCTCAACCCAAGACGCTTTGTCTTGGATCGTAATGGGGGGCGCTGGTGTCGTCTTTGGCACTTTCGCGCCATCGACGTTGACGATCTTTTTGGAAGGCAAACTGCCTTCCGGATCGGACGTAAATTTAACGAAAATTTAGACGAATATTGAAAAGCTTTTTTGAGGTAATAACGTCTAATAAATCGATAAAATCCGGCTGCACGCACTGCAAAACACTACTCATGATGACGCCTGAGCCGAGAGTGCAAGCGAGAGCGTGGAACTAGCGATAGAGGGGCGCGATGGGCCTGTTACGCATCAGTCATATATAGAACAATTCCATTCAATAAAGTATACAATTTTTCATAAATGTTTTTCTTCTGACGTTATTACGTAAAATTATCGTTCGTTCACTATACAATATGATGAAAATATTTATTAAAAACAAAAATCCAATATTTATGCCACAAAATAGAATTAAAAGATAACAATTTTGACAACCTCGTGCCTAGTATATGAACCTTCATTAAAAACAGAAATTGTAAAGATCTTAATAAACGCTTTCATATGTTAGAACAGTGCTCATCCTTGCATATTGCAACCGCTCTAGATCTGGTTTAAGCTAATTGATTTCAAAGATGGTGCTTTTCTTTTTTCTGAACTGACTACGCTATTGACCTAGCAAGGTCTTTATAGCTTCAGCGGACTACTAAGGCGAGCGCTTAAGGAAGTCAGCCGATTTGGTTTTTAGGTAACATATACAAGGGCGCACGGCACACCTCGGCTTAGGCTGTTACCTGACAAGTAAAATATGGTGCTGCTAAAGGTAAATTCAGCAATTATATAAACATTTACTTAACCAATATACGACCAGAAGTTTAACAAAATGAATCTTCTGACGAATCTGAAATAGATGAACCTGTACACATTGCACACGTGACATTTCTCGAGGGATATATGATATCTACATAAACGCGATCTAAGAGGTGAACAAAAAATAGTTTCATTAAAATTAATATATATACGTTCTGTTATAAAGGTCGAAAAATATCGTTACTATAGTTTTTTTTTATGTCATAGGTGGCAAACGAACAGGTGGGTCACCTGCTGTTAAGTGATCACCATCGTTCATGGACACAAACAACACCAGAGGAGTCGCAAGTGCGTTGCCATCTTTTGGAGGGAAGGGTTAAGGGAGGGAAAGGGAGAGGAGAGCAGAGAGGAGGTGGGTCTCCGGCGCTCTCACTGACCAAACGAAACGCAACAATGCAAGCACTGTTACTTCACGTCGGTTTTCTATGAGAGGGTGGTACTACCCCGGGCGAGCCGACCCATTCATGCTGAAACCAATATTAGTTTCAGCGTGGCTCTACCACCACTTTATATAGTATTCAATACTATTATAATCGTTGTCATGGTAACAAGGTAAGTTAACATTTTAAATGTATTTAGTCGTATTTGATTCATATGTTTCAACTACAAACATTGAAACTACAAGTTATTAGTTAATAAACAAAAAAAAAAAATATAGTAAAAAGAATATGCGTGGATGTACTTTTTAATGATACGTTATGTTAATCTGTTGTAAATATCTATAAATAATAATGATTATAATATTTCTTATGTACACACTGAGAGACTAATTTATTTTATATAAATAAAACTTGTTAAGGAAGTAAGAAGTTGGTTGTTATGTTATCATTTTGAACGATATTTCATTCAATGGACTAGTATCTTTATATCTAATAATTTATACTAAATATTTATTTAAAAAAGTAAATTTTCAAAAAAAAGTATTAACCGACTTCAATATCAATCAAAAACCCATAAGGCACTAAAAAGCGGAAAATAAATAGTTTATCAAAAATAAAACATATGAATATGTGTGCTACCTAGAGATGTACTGGAAGTCGGTATAATTTGTAACGTTGATTTTTTTATTAGTAGACATAGATGATTATATATCGATTTTTTTGTTAATGTTTTAGAAAAATATGAAATGAGGTACTTTTAAAAATAGATAACATATTTTTATTTCGTAAAGGAGAAAATAAAAGCGATAATGCTAACATTAACAAATCTTATGCTTAATAAGCGCTACGGTTCGATGTTTTAAAACGGCAATATATAAGTTTCTTCCTTACATGTGACTGAGGAAGTTAATCGGAAGCGAATATAATAAATGGCGCTACACATCTCAAAACATCGATTATACAGAGCAATGTATCGTCGCTGTTAGGAGGCCGAATATCGATACTTATTTACAATACGTCAATGTTTTAAAATATCGATGTATCGTTTGCATCCCTACTCATTACATTACTGATAGTGTTGAAAAATTTCGAGAAAAGTAATAAATTTTTCTATTGTACTCAATGCGAATATGTTGTTAGAGGTTTTATGTCAGGTTATAAAGACATTGCTAGAGTCTCATTTGGAAGTCTAGAAAATACACATGTTCTAATACATATATAACTAATAATTGTATTGTGAAGTGAAACTATAATTTGGTAAAAAACAGTATTTTTACAAAAATAAATATGGACAAGAGGAAATTTCAAGAAAGCGGGTATAACGCAATAAATACCACAGCACAAGAGAAGCAGTGCAATGTACAAATGCTTCCACCAACAATGAAACAGGTAACAGTACAATGGCGGGAGAGTGGTAAAGAGGGATAGTCAGCCCTCTCTCACTTTCCCCCCGTCAGTCCTTATTTCACAATGCGAATTTCTAATGCAGCCCTACATAATTTCATGGTCACTGGTTGAGTAGTTAATGTGTGAAAGTATAACAAAGGGATTGATATTTATAATATTAATAAGGATTATATGTTTGTACTTATGTTGTAAGATAGGTACAGTAATATTATTGAACATATTCGCATGGACTGTAACCCCATGTTACCTTCTTACAACTTGTGGTCGGGGGAGCAGGTGCTGCCTTATCGGCAATATGTCTCCTCCTCCGACAAGGACTGTTATAAGATTTTTAAATACTTGAAATTCATTTTTTCCACAAAATATACCTTTTTTCAGCAATAATTTCTTCCTTTGTATATAGACATAGTATTGTTCAAACCGTTTTGTTTTAACTTAAAAATCACCAAGTTGCTTATATAAAAAATTACCACAAATTGTTCGAAGGTGGCGCATCCCCAAAATTTTGATCATGAATATCTCAGTAACTATTACTTTCTATGGCGGGGGTATTGTATAGAGGGATAGTCAGCCCCTTCCTCCCACCCTCTCATATTCAACCCAAAGTTCAGGATGGGAATTCCTAATGCAGCCCCAATTGATTGATTGCAAAATGCTTTCTAATTCATTTTATTTATTACTTATCAAAATAAGCATAAGAACATTTAAAATAATTCAACTCTTTCTTTATACAGATTATTCTTTATATTATACAGAGAAAAAATTTATTTCAGGGTAAATAATTTATTCTAATATTATAAACCTTAGGAGATTGTTTTCTTAAACCAATCAATATATGTAAGAAAAATATTATAAGTTAATAAATTAATATTGTATCTGCAATTGTTTAATTCAAGTCCATTTGTCTATTCCAGTGTGGGTATAAGTCATTAAAGTCACCGAATTGTCTCAATTACTATGATGATCTATTCAGTGTATCGACAGAAATGAAAGAAGAATTTCCTGAGGATGAATGCCCTCAGACATCAACAGCAGCATCATGCATCAATAAATGCGGTATAGATAGTAATATAGTTATTGAAGTGAGTACTAATATTTTTTCCATTAGTTCAAGATAAGTTGTCCTTATTGATGATAGTTTGTAGGCAAGGTCATAAAACCAATACGCTGTAAGTTTAGAGTAGTGTGGTCTTATACTAATGTAAGATAATTATTTTAATATTCAGTGATTACAGTAGTTATACTATCAAAGTAATAAATAACTGTTCAATGAAAATTTATTTGTTTTGCACATTGAGAAATGCCTGAAATCAACTTATTTACCCTATAAAAACATATATTTTAGTTGCTTCTATGTCAATTGTTAAATCTGTACTAATACTGTAAAGCTGGAGGGTGTGTTTATTTGGTTGAATGCACTAATCACAAGAACTACTGGTCTGATTTGAAAAAATCGTTCAGAGTTAGATAGCTGATTTATTGAGCAAGGCTATATCTTCACGGTAAGACCAATAAGTGCGGAACAAGAATTAAGAATATTTTAAATGGTTCTTTTCCTTTTGAGAGTTTCCACTGCATGTTAGCATTAGCCTGAAATAACTATTCCATGCAGATTAAGTTATGGGGAGAAGCTAGTCGATATTTCATTTTTATGTTCTTTTCAGTCAGTTGCAAGAAAACTGTCATTAGGTGCCCATTCGTTAATGTTCCATTAAAATTAATTTAATGACTGTTGCTTAATGATTTCTCCAATCCCATTAAGTTTTCATTAACAAATGAAATCATTAATGAGAAAGAGTGACTGATTTTAAAATGAATGAATGAATTGCGTTTTGTTCTGTATATTTTTGCAAGTGTGTGTTGCTGTTCTATTCAAATAAAACGCATTTTGTTTCGAGTTGTCAGTTCAGTGTTCATCACATAGATAAGATACTATATACTGAGAGTTCATCACGTCACAGCATGGTATCGTGGTAGCGTTTCGCGTTGTTTGAATACTTTAAATACCGACATACGAAATTTTTCAATAAATTCAATAAAAAAGTACAACCTTTTTTTGCAATGGAATAAAAAAAATTATTCTGAATTAATAAATACAGTTTCTTTAGGGAACCTGAATTTAGATACAAATTCTGTATCATCATATTTGTTCCATATTTCAATTCTATCCGCTATGTTAGGATAACTTCTTCATCTTACAATGAAGTGATGTGGAAGACATATCACAAAAGTTAAATAAATACTATTAAAAACAACGAAAAATGCCTTATCCTTCCGTAATGGACCGCTAATGAACGAATTATCCGCCATTAAAATTTAACTAATGAAGTGTCAAAATAGAGTGCCTTTAAAGTTTCTTGCAACGAAAAACCGAGCTAATGACAACTTTGACAGATTAATAATTAAATTTAATGGGTCATTAAACTAATCCTGTCAAATAACATTCTTGCAATGCACATAAGTGTTTAATGGAGGATTAAAATTATAATGGCACCATTAAAACTTAATGGAAGTTTCCTGCAACTGACCGTTTGTGTGTCTCCTTGTTAACTGGACATATTTATTGATTGATAGTTTTTGAGTGGTGAGCATCAACACAGTTGACTACTACAGTATGTACTATATATTAAAAAAAAACTTCTTATCTATTATGCCACCGCTTTAACCAGAGATGCTCTGAGAGACTCCAAACTCTGATGAGATTAATGCAGAAGTTCCTCTCCAAATGTTATATGTTATAATCCAGTGGATTTAAATCTGGACTAGAAGAGGGCCAGTCTTTACATCCGATGAAGATATAAAACTTTATATCTGTTTTAGGAGTTTTTTATATTTGACCATTTAAATAGTGCTCATTGAACTAGATACGATATTCTTATATATTACTTTGGTTAATAAGTGATGTAGACGAAAGCGTTTAAATAAAATAAAATGGCCGCCAAAATGACCAATTATATAAATATATGAAATTCAATTATATTTATTATTGGAGTCTAGTAAAACACAAGGCTTACGCACATGTTTATAGTGAACAATATATTTTTGCTAACAGTTAGTCTATAATAGAATAACTTAAATAACATTCAATAAGGTCAGTTATCTGCCATTGAAAATCGGTGAAACCGTTTTGGGAATTGCACTGCGGGCGAAGCCATGGGTAAAGTCTAAATTAAAATAAACTAAATTACGTGTTATAATGTCCACTATCTGCCAGTGAAAGTTCGGTGAAAATCAACCCAACCGTTTTGGAAATATCATTGCGCACGAAGCCGCGATTAAAAGATAGTCTAATTTAGATTAACCTAAGGAACCTGCTGTAACTTTAGCTATCTGCAAGTGAAATTCTCGTCAAAATCGGTTTAGCCGTTTCGGAGATTACACGGAACAATCAGACAGAGCGACAAAATTTTCAATATTGCATTTTTGCTATCAGTAGCGTGTATACCCTCATACTCAATCAATAAAAAAAAAATGTTACATACAGACACTACATTTTTATTATATGTATAAATATATACATATACCTAAATGGGGCTAAAGTTTTTTGTGGTCTAAAGCACACTGTTTTTTTATTCTAGACTGAGGAACTATCAAAAGTTCCAGAGACACAGGAAATAAAACAGGAAGCTTCAGAGGAGGCATTGTCATTAATTAAAACAGAAGAAATCAATGATGAAATGGTAAAGTTTATAGCAGAAACAGAGATGTCAGAAGAGTCTCGAATACTGAGTAACACTGGAGATACAAGTGTACTTTATAAAGGCCAGGCAACTCCTCACGAAATTCAGCCCACAATGTGTGGTGGCATATTAAAAAATGGGTAAGTCTTAAACAAACTCTCTCATATACCGAATTACTTTGTCAAATTATGAATGTATTTTCATAATATCATACATTGTAAATTGTGATGGATAAACGTAATACAATCTATTGTGTGTATGTGTCACCATTATAGTTATATGTTATCCTTTTGAATCATAAATGCATTTTATATTCTCATAATTCATAGCATCTCTAAAAAGTACAAGAATAAATGATTACAAGTAGTATTGATGCTGCGAACGGGTTCTAGGTTTATTTTGAAAGATTTCTCACATACCAACTGAGTATATGTTCGAGTGAGTCCCTGGATAGTTTGGATACACAATCAGAAACAGTAGGTGTCGCTGCAATCAGGTTTCAGGATTATTAAGATTTTTCGCGTTGAAAAATGCCTTTCAAACAGGTAATAACCGATTTGGTGCAGACGAAAATTTTATTACAGTATCTTACCAATATATGCCAATAGTACCCAAAATAACAAATTTTGCAAATTTGAGAAACATAAAATGATTGATTTGCATCTTTCGAAAAGTAGCATTGCCCCCAGAAAAGAAGTGACAAAAAGGCCTGGTTATAAATGTACATTAACGCTAGCGGTGCCGCTAGCAAATGCTATTTAAAAGTATTAATACACATTATTGCTATACCCGTGTATTAAACTGAACAAACATCTATTATGTATCGACTTCTATCGTAAGTACACATTACACAAATATGGCGCATAGAGGTGATTTACAACTACCTAACATATATTCGCAATATATACATCTGTTGCATTGTTCTAAGGTCTAGGCTATCTTTTTTAATAAATGGCAATGGGCAAACCGGTTATTCCAATACTCCTGCAGCAAGATCAAGCTAAGTCTCGTCTTCGTCTTGTATTTGGACAACACTAATTTCAGCATAAGTAACCAACAGCAGTACGGGTAACAGTGAACGTAACTGTACATCACTGCTATATTACTGTTAGACGGTCTGATTGTTAGGATTCCAAAGAACTAACGAACCTACCGCGATTTCATATCGCCCTCTACGAGCCTAAGTACTCCGAGGCTATACGGCTGTATCGTAACAAAAGCCGTAAAGTAAGGTCTAAAAATATCTAACAATATGTTTTCAATTATTATTTTGACTACTACAAGTACAACAACAAGTACTTGTACAACTATAGGTATACATGATTGATTCGATTCGTCACACAATGATTTTACATAAATTCTAATAGTTACAAAGATACAGCCAAAAAATACAATTTTACAAAGCTTTATCGAGTTTTCAATATTTATTTGACTTTTTCTGGCATTGTTCATATTCTATTTACTTTTATTCGTTATATCTAGTCGTTATATATCATTCTAAACACATTACACATAAAATGTAGTTACATTTTAGCAATTGTCGAACTGACTACGCTATTGACCTAAGGTCTTAACAGCTTCACCGGACTACTACAGTTTAACAATTCCTGTAATCCTATATATGAATATGTACCTATGTATTTTAAATATTTTACATTGAAACTAAGTTATATAATTTACTAACGGGCCAGGTGAACGTTGTCCCGCCAGGTCAATAAAAAAAAACTTTGATAAATTATATACCAAATCTTCCTCATGAATCACTTTATCTGCTGGTTTTTGAGTTTATCGCGAACAGACAGACAGACATACACGGTAACGGACTTTGTTTTATACTATGTAATAAAGTTAGACAATTATTTGAATTATACCAAAAATATACAATTAAAAACACAGAATTACGAAAATTTGTTTGTCCTCACAACACCCTATGTGGCGTCAGACTACTGGATCGCGCTGCGCCAACAAACATTCGCTGCGTCGCCAACACTAGCATTAATCAATGTTACGAACGACGAAATTTTATTTAAACATTTTAATTACTGCTCCATGGGTACTGATAATCTTTATTATATTTTTCAGATTTAATTTATTAACACACAATAATGAACATATAAAAATTAAACCACCTACATTAGTAGGTAATGAAGGAAACGAGTCACATAAGTGTCATTGTCGCGATGAACATGTTAATCATAATACTATGCTTGCAAATGTGGATGATGTACACAGCCACAAAAAACAAAAATCTGAAATATACCATGAGAGTATAAAGAAAATTCGTGCTGGAACAAATGTCGATGGAATTAATTATAAATGCGACTTCTGTAAGCGGACTTATAAAAGTAAATCTGCTTTAGTATCACACTTAAAAAAGATTCATTATCGTTTTGGGAGGATATTTGAATGTTGGTGCGGGAAACAGTTTCCTACACTAATACACCTAAATAAACACAAGAATCGACACAATGGCGCCAGTGCTAAAAGTACAAATAATGCATCATTAAAAAAAAACTTCCAATGTGATGTTTGCAAGAAAATGTTCCCCTGGAAAGGTACTTTAAAACAACATATATTAATGATTCATTATGATTATGATAAAGCATTTAGATGTTGGTGCGGGAAGCAGTTCCGTACGCCAATATACCTATATCAACATAAGAATCGACAACATGACGGCGATATCAAAAGTACAAATGATGCAGCTTTAAAAAAAGAATTCCAGTGTGATGTTTGTAAAAAAATGTTCAAAATCAAAGATGGTTTAAAAAAACATATAGCAGTATTCATTTTGATTATGGTAAAACATTTGAATGTTGGTGCGGGAAACAGTTCCCTACACCAAAACACCTATATCAACATAAGTATAATCGGCATGGCGTCAATGCTAAAAGGAAAAATGATGCAGCATTAAAAACAGAATTTCAATGTGATATTTGCAAGAAAATGATCAAATCGAAAGCTAATTTAAAAAAACATATAGCAAGTGTTCATTGTGATTATGGTAAAACATTTGTATGTTGGTGCGGGAAACAGTTCTCTACACCAATATACCTAAATCAACATAAGAATCGAGTACATGACGTCAATATCAAAAGCACAAATAATACAGCTTTAAAAACAGAATTCCAATGTGATGTTTGTACGAAAATGTTCAAAGGTAAAGATAGTTTAAAACAACATATATTAAGTATTCATTATGATTATGGTAAAACATTTGAATGTTGGTGCGGGAAACAGTTCCGTACACCAATGCACCTATATCAACATAAGAATCGACAACATGGCGACAATATCAAAAGTACAAATAATGCAGCATGCAAAACAGAATTCAATTGTCATATTTGTAAGAAAATGATCAAATGGAAAGGTAATTTAAAAAATCATATAACAAATGTTCATTCTGATTATGGTGAAACATTTAACTGTTGGTGCGGGAAACAGTTCCGTACACCAAGATACCTAAATAAACACAAGTATAGACAACATGGCGCCAGTGCTCAAAGTACAAATAATGCAGCAATAAAGCAGTCCTCTTTGATGTTTTCAAGAAAAAAATGAAAAGTAAAAGAGGTTTAATTAAACATGTAGCAAGTATTCATTAGGATTATGGGAAAATATTTAACTGTAAGTGCGGAAAACAGTTCCGTACACCGTTATAACTAAGAGTACGTCAGAGGGATCAACGCAGATGTATGAGTGACAAAGAAAATAAACATTTATTTTTAGAATTGCAGGTTAGTTTTTAAAATGAAAGGGTATTTAGCCTGTTATGTGAAAAGGATGCATAAACAATTGCCGATTTAGCAAACAAGTTTCCTCAGTTGCACTGATAGCACACTATAACGCAACATACACTACGTTGTGTAGTAGTTTAGCTAACCTTAGACAGGCAAATGACATCAAAATTTGTGTGTGTGACGGTAGTCCGGTGAAGCTGTTAAGACCTTGCATGGTCAATAGCGTAGTCATCTCGAAAAAAAAAAAAAACAAAATTTGTGGGAGGTCCAAATGAAAGCTAAAGTTTCCAAAAGAAAAGAAAATGTTCCCATTGAATTAAAAGTATTATTGATCATAAGCTGTTACTTACACATGGGAGACATATTCATTTGTGTTATTTGCAAAATAAAAAAAAAACAAAATAATATTGTTTTCTCCAGAGGCATTAAAAAAATTATAAATATGAATATAAAATGACGAAGGTCTGGCATTCGCTGGCTCTTAGACCATCCAGAAATTCTACCGCATTGCGTGGACCATCTATTGCGGATTTCTTTCACGTGCGGTTTTTATTTCGCACCGCAACAAGTGCGCCCTGGCCCTTGCATCAAAATTTGTGGCGGGGTTCAAATGAATGCTAAAGTTTCCAAAAGAAACAAAACTGTCCGCATTAAATCAAAATAATATACTTATATATTGTTCATAAGCTGTTACTTACAATTAATGCTCCAAAGAGTTATGTTAACCAGACAATTAAAGGAAAATATACCCTTTTTTCTGTTTTATTTATTATAACCATACATTGCATACAGGTTTATTAATACCGACGTAACTGACGACGTGGTTAGTAGGTTCATCCATCGGGCCGTGGACTCTACATCGCGGGACATTGTGGATTATAACCTAAAAATAGCTTTAAAGAATCAAAATGCATCCCGAATTAAACACAATAGTCTTGTTTAAAAATCCGTCCTAAAAAGTGGCTTGTAGTTAAGTAAAAGAATATATTTAAAAAAAAACACTCAAAAGTTGTTCACTTATACTATTTTAGAGGAATATAAATAATTTAAAAGAAAGCAAAACAAAGAAGCGGTGCGGTGCAAGCATAGATAAGATACTATATACTGAGAGGTGCAAGCGTATACTAACTAGAAAAAAAATACTATACGTAGCTTGAGTTACTCTGGTTTTTCTGCCTCTATAGACACCAGTGATAAGCTTGGCACCCGTTCCTGCCCCATAGCATTTCCTAAGATAATATTTTATCCGCTTTAATTCAAGGCTATTGAATTTTATCAGTAGTCGTTCCACGAATAAACTAATTCCTTTATTTTGTTAATATAATAATTGATCATACAGATCAATTAACATGTCTTCGCTGTATCTATACCCGACGCCAAAGAGTATAATAAGTAATATAGTATTACGACGCATTATGAACCATAGATAATTATGAACTGAGGCTCGGGCTCCGCTAGGAGCGTAGAGGGAGAAACTAATATTACTTACTCTTTCACTATGAAATGTGATGGTGGTAGAGCCACGCTGAAACTATTATTGATTTCAGCATGAATGGGTCGGCTCGCCCGGGGTAGTACCACCCTCTCATAGAAAACCGACGTGAAGTAACAGTGCTTGCATTGTTGCGTTTCGCTCGGTCAGTGAGAGCGCCGGAGACCCATTTCCCCTCCCCTCTCCTCTCCCTTTCCCTCCTCTAACCTTTCCCTCCGAAAGATGGCAACGCACTTGCGACTCCTCTGGGGTTGTTAGTGTCCATGGATGGTGGTCGTAGAGTGAGAAACTAATAGAGTAAATCATATTACTTACTCTTTCACTATGAAATGAAACAGCAACATAGAAAAATACAAAAGAGCGATAGAGACATAATTATGTTTTTTTTGTCCTTATCGCTGTAACTGTTATGCACCAACTCCAGACTCCTCATTGCCAAATAAATCGTGGTTCGAAGTGTTTTATCGTGTTTATTCCAGTGGATTTGAAATATTTTTATATCCAATAGTATATTTTATATAGAACAAAGTTCTATACGTGATTATAATGGTACAGTGCTCTATTTTAGGATGTCCGAATAAAACGGGACCGGGATTTTGCGATGCTACATATCACAGGTGAGTTTCACGATAATTCTTTGATATAATCAGAAATGAGTTATAAGCCCATTAAAATTTTGTTATTCTTATTATATTTATTCTGTGGGCTCGGGTCATAAATCATATTTATCCGTCTGTCTCTATCTGGCGATAGAGAGAAGTGATCGACATATGCGTTGTGCTGGTGACGTATCTATCCATAGATAGAATAATTCAATTCGTAAAAGTATGTAATTTTTATCAATGTTTCTTATGACGTTAACACCTTAAGTTATCGTTCGTTCCGTAGACAGAGAAACAAATCACTCTACGGTTCGTTCACTCACTTTACAGATAACCAATATTTTTCTTACATTAAACCAATTTCTTTTGTTAGGACAATATTTTATAAATTGTTATCATTGTTTATTTTATATTTATTATTTGTTTATATTTATTAAAATATTGATTTTTTTTAGTGACAGTCTATAATTTATGAATCAATTCAATGTTATTGGTCAAAATATACGATATTTCTATTTCTGAATATGATTGTTCAATTAATCAATCTCAGATCGTCATCCCTAGTAGTATTATAATATTGAAATAATTTAACGATTGATTTCTTGTGGTAATTTATATTTAAATATCGACTATAATTAACATTGATATTTTAAGACATCCCTTATGGTGATAATATGTTGAATTAAAAAGAATTCATCGTCGTTAGGGATGAACATTGTTCATAAAAAAACATCGATGTTTTCATAAAATATACTTACTTTCATAACATCGATTAATTGTAAGCGATGCATCATTTTTCAGATAATGAATGAAACAGATAAATATGATGAAAATATTTATTAAAAACGAAAATCCAATATTTATGCCACAAAATAGAATTAAAAACGTATAATTTTTACAACCTAGTCCCTTTTTTATTATTAACGAGGGGATATCCCTCATGGATATGCCACTCTCGTGGGGAAGAGAGTGGGTCATGTCCAACTCGCATGGACTAAAACCCCACGGTGTACCGTCCGCCGCATGTTAGGGGCGGCCAGGGACCGATCTAGCTCTCTCCTGAGTTGCAGTTGCACAGCAGGGATGCAGTTTCATTAAAAGCAGAAATTGAAAAGGTCTTAAATGCTTTGATATATTAGAATAGTGCTCATCCTTGCATATTGCAACTTTTCTAGATCTACTTTTTAAGCTAATTCGTTTCAAAGATGGTGCTGCTAAATGTAAATTCATTAATTACATAACCATTTACTTAACCAATATAACAGCAGAGGCTTAACACAATGAATCTTCTGACGAATCTGAAAAATATGAACGTGCATTGTATTGTACGTGTATTGCACACGTGACATTCCATCCCGAGGAATATACGATATCTACATGAAGACGAGCAGATGAGAGGTGAACACAATCTTGTTTATAAAGCTTATAAATATAATATACATATATATTGTTCTAAAGGTGAAAAAAAATGTTTATATACTTCTATTTTTGTTAAGTAATTGTATATTTATTAAAGTGAAACTTTTACGGCACTGTAGAACTACGTTTTTGTACTTAAGCGTGTTATCGTTGCTATAGTATGCAATACTATGATAATCGTTGTCATAGTAACAAGGTTAGTTTGCATTTTAAAATTTTTTTTGGTCATATTCGATTCATATGTTTAAACTATAAACATTGAAAGTAGAAATTATTAATTGTAGGTTATTTTAATTTGCTGATCTATTGTAAATATCTATAACTAATTATGATTATCATATTTCTTATATACACACTGAGATCCCAATTTATACTATATAAATAAAACTTGTTTGTACTTAAGAAAGTAAGAAGGTGGTTGTTATCATATTGAACGATATTTCATTTTACTATTCAATGGACTAGTATTGATATATCTTATAATTTATATCAAATTTAGATTTAAAAAAAAAGAGAATACGAATAAATTCATTCAAATTAAATATCTATAGATCACAAGTATTGTTTCCGACTCGTGGTACTAGAGGTGCTGATTTAAAAAAAAAAGATTTCTCTAGTTATAACTAGAACTGAGGCATATCAAAGACAGAACAAAGACAGACACATAGGCAGAATCAAAGACAACTAAGTGCCACAAGTTCTAAAAATGAACTGAGTATGGAGCTATCTAGTCTTGTTGGTTGCAAATCACCATTTAATTCCTACAAGAAATAAAATACAGCTAAAGCCTTTTAATTTTCGTTTTAAAATTGATTTTGAGATCAAATACATTTAAGTACAACCAAGTCATCAAATAACATGTAAAGTAAGAATAAAATATAGTTAAGGAATTATCGCATTTTTTAATTTCTTGAACATCTTTTTTAGAGCTGATGGCCATAGGCAGGCAAAATCAATAGCCTATGCCACTCCCTAAAATTGAAGTTTTGAATATAAGTAAAACTCCAACTCTGAGATTAGATAAACAATTTTTTCGTTTCCTGCAAATTTGGTCTCTATGCACTTAGCTGTTTTTGATTTTATATGCCTCAACTGTTATTACTAAAAGACTGCACGCACTCCATTTTCACTCCGGATTTGCTCCGTCGTCCTACGCGTACGAAGACGTATTTCCCAGAAGTTCCGCGAGCTAAACCTCGCTGGTCTTACGCGACGATGCGCCGCACTAGCGCCACCTCTTCACGACCGCCTGCGGATCGTCGAAGAAACAAAAACGGCCCTTTTCGGGGCCAACCGACAACCACAAGCTCGCACACGGACTCCGCTGATTCCTGCACGACGACCACTGCATCGCCTCCTGAACTCCGCACACCCTGATTACAGCTGGGGCTCTGTCGGTGGGGATGACTCGGTGGATGGCGCTGTACTTGCGTGTCCAAAAGGCAACGGCGAAAGGGAAGGAGATCGCCGCCGAGGACGCGAAAACTTACGACTGTGCAGATGTAGGCCCACTTGTCCTCCAACGCTAACCACAGCGTCAATGGCGGACTGCATCCCCACCTTCGATCCTGCAAGCAAGATTAGATCATCAGCATAGGCCAGAGCTGAGACTAGCTCGGTTTCCAGCCTATAGCCGACGCTCTTTGGTAGGTTCGCTAGCACCAAGTCCATGACTAAGTTGAATAGCAAGGGGGACAGAGGATCACCTTGTCTCACACCTCTGGCAACCTTTACAGGAAGACTCGTTTCCTTGTTCACGGCAAGGGTCGTGTGTGCCGTTTCGTAAAGACGAGTCACTTGTGACGTCACCGTCACAACAAAACGTTGAACACCCAGTGGCGCCATCTGCAACGCCACAGTTTAAGAAGATCGCCGAAGTAACTTCGAGCTATACCGGCACGAAGACACCCGAGAAGGTCCCCGAAGTAACATCGGGCTATACCGGCATGAAGACCCCTTCGGAAGCCGCCGCGACGACCGATCCGGCGCCTCGGCAGCGCTATCCGCCGATCGTTGTCGATCGCCTTCCCAACTGGGTTGCGCATTTCCGACGATTGGCGGACATGCTGGGGCACGAGCCGAACGCACGTCCGTACGGAAACGGCGTGCGATTTATTCCGAAGGATCTCAAAGAAAACAACATCATACGCGACTACCTAGCCTCGATAGAAGAGCAAGGGGTGAGCTGGTTCGCCTACACACCCCCTTCTGAGCGGTTCTTGAAGGTCGCAATACGCGGCCTTCCCCTGAATACCCGCCCCGAGGACATTGTCGCGGCCCTGAGAGATCAGGGATTCAACCCGGCATATGTCCGTGCGATTGAAGCGCGCCGTGGA
>MU158735.1:1398855-1433548 GCA_015888305.1 Antheraea pernyi | reverse complement strand
CAGCACCGGCTTCGCCGCGAGGGGCTGCCCGCGCGCAGCCCACGTACGCATCTGTTGTGACGTCACAGTCACAACAAAACACTGAATGCCCAGTGGCGCCATCTGCAACGCCACAGTACATGAAGATCGCCGAAGTAACTTCGGGCTATACCGGCACGAAGACACCCGAGAAGGTCCCCGAAGTAACATCGGGCTATACCGGCATGAAGACCCCTTCGGAAGCCGCCGCGACGACCGATCCGGCGCCTCGGCAGCGCTATCCGCCGATCGTTGTCGATCGCCTTCCCAACTGGGTTGCGCATTTCCGACGATTGGCGGACATGCTGGGGCACGAGCCGAACGCACGTCCGTACGGAAACGGCGTGCGATTTATTCCGAAGGATCTCAAAGAAAACAACATCATACGCGACTACCTAGCCTCGATAGAAGAGCAAGGGGTGAGCTCACCGGGCGACGGTCCCCGCACGGCGGTTGCGTGTCTCTCTTCGGTACACTGGACAACGCAGTGCATCATTTGCTGGATGTGCGCCTTTGCAGTCCACCACTGCGCACTCAACAGAACGCCTGGCCTATTTCCGGCCATTTATGAAGTAACGAAGATCCTCCTGATGGACGTCAGGATAGAAGGCTGGCGTGGCAAGCGAGGCCTGGCACAGTGCCATCGGTGCCAATTGTTCAGGCACTCGTCGCACCACTGCCACCGGAAGATTGCCTGTGTTAGGTGCGGCGGGGAGCACCCGGCGCACCTCTGCGAACGCCCACGCGACGAACCAGCGACCTGTGCGAACTGCAAAGGCGCACATCCAGCAAATGATGCACTGCGTTGTCCAGTGTACCGAAGAGAGACACGCAACCGCCGTGCGGGGACCGTCGCCCGGTGTGGTGATGCCGAGAGCGCGACGAAACCGACACAGGCGCGAAACAAGAAGTCCACGAGAACGCGAAACGGAGGAGAGGCGTCCCAGCCGCCCACTTCACCCGGTTCGAACAAGAAATTCCTGGATGTCTTGAGCGACATACTAGACAGAAGCAGCGGAAATCCTGAGGCAGAAGATCTATGCAGGACCTTGATGAATGACTACCTGCAACACTGATGGCCATTCTGGACCGGCCGACACCCCGGCTCAACCCGTGAGGGAGCCCGACCATGAATCACCGCGCGCACGACATCTCAAACGCACTCATGATAATGAGTGTTCAATCAAGACAGGCCTGTTGTCACAGGCCTCGCCGAATGGCCACCGATGAAAGGGTTTACCCTGGTACGGATTCCCCGCACGCTGCTTCGCAGCGTGCGAGACGAAAATACCTCGATTTTCACTCCTCCGAATCGGTTTTGTATGGAAAAGGCTCGCCTAGTTTTGGTTATCAATCAACTTTCTAGATGGCACTGTTATATAATTTTCTTGGAAAGTTTGATAACAAAAGATGGTGGACGACAATTAATTTTGACATTTCAAACTAACAACTTTCAAATATTTGTTTTCATTCGCTTTGTTTACGTATCTGTTACGAGTGTGTTCCCGTAAATTTTCTTGCCTCCCACAAACAATTTTATCTATTGCCGGATCTACTTATAAACATTGACTCCTGCATATACATACTTGGATTTAGATTTGCCTTACGGTGAATATATTAATTACAAATAAAAATGACCAAAAACTTGTATACGATTTACGCAGTACCGGTGTATGCATACATACATAGCTATAAATGTATATTTATAACCAACAGATATTAGTTCGAAACTAGTATTATAGAGGCGCTGATTGGAAAGAACGAGTGCGACCTCTATTTATATAACGTACTCTGTGACTGCACGTGGTAATTACTGAGGAAAATTGTGGGTAGCGAATACAACAGATGGCGCTATTTGTTCATGTACAACAGGTTGCAACATTGTTCATGAAGAATAATAACTCTTATCTAATTTCTGAACAAACAACGATTTTTATAATTAATATATCGAAGAAACTATTTAATGTTTTACAAAATAATAAAATATGGTAAATAAGTACTTTTTAAAATAGATACCTTATTTTTATTTCGTAAAATCAAAATCAAACATTTTTGCAACCTTATGGTAAGTAATCGGTACCGTTCGATGTTTTAAAACGACTATATTTACTATGACTATATTTAACTTTCTTCCGTACATGTTACTGAGGAAGGTAATCGGAAGCAAATACAATAAATTGCGCTACACATCTCTAAACATCGTTCATACAGAGCAACGTATCGTCGATGTCAGATTGCCAAACATCGTTGCTTACGAACAGTACATCAATGTTTTGAAATATCGATGTATCGTTTACATCCCTACTCAAGAAATTGTTTAGCAAAGAGTATAATAAGTAATTTAGAAAAAGAGAGCCCTCTCACGGCTAAAATCATACAGCAGTAAAAATACGCCATCTCTCCATGATGAAACGTACTAATAATACTATACCTACATACGTATAGGCACCTATATTTGCCTTTATATACCTAAATTTATACTTTTATAGACCTATTTTAGGCGCTTTCAATGACACCCATTAAAATATTACTAAGCACTTTTTATACTACATCATTTATCATTGAGATACTATTTTCTGTTCATAAATATATGTAAAGAGAGATGATATTCATTTCGAAAAAAAAAAATCACACCAACATGCATTATTATTGACATAGTGTAACAATATAATTTGTGATTATACCAAAAAATACATTAATACAATCTGAAGATTGTTTCTAACCCTATACGTGTTTTTGTTTTTATATCATAATTATCCTTAATTCGTTAATTGCATAAAACAAAAGTACTTTATATAGAATAATCAGACAATTTTAATATAAGACTCTATGTTATAATTAAAAAATACTGAAATAAAACAACAGAATTTATTATTGTGTTTATTGAATAGTTTCTTAACAATATTTAAAATACCAAGTTTATTAAATTTTATAATTAAATTAATAGAAATATTAAAAATAAGCTTAATAAACAATAATTTAAAGATATGTGTCAAGGAACCATCATTAAGTTCTATAAAGTACATACTTATCTTACTTACTATGAAGTATATAAATAATCTTGCTGGAATGTTGCAGCAAAAACCAATTACAATGGCAATGACAAGTTTCATTATTTAATTTATTTGCTTAATTACATATTAATATTCCATTTTCTTTCTTATGTTTATTATAATATAACCATCCTATTCTATTTAATTTATCGTTGTCATCATAATGGTTCTTTTTTGCTAGTATTTATATTTGCTAGTCGCACACTATTCTTCACAAACATTAGAAGAAAAACAGTTTTAAAAAATGATCACAGATATCATTACAAATTTATAACAAAATGATCTTGTTCTTCTGTATACAGTATGTGATTAGAGTACAATTGATATGAGCATTTTAATAATCTTATTAAAGACATTAGAAGTAAATACATAAAAGCAAGTAAAGATTGGTCCAGACATATATAATATAATCCAATCGATAAAAAAACAAAATTTTAAATTAAGCAGTAAAAAATCAAGCCTGGTGATTTTTTTAAATGAAAAATACTTTCATGAGCATTGCACAAGAAAATACCTAAATGTTACTCTCTGTTACTAAAATATTTTACTTTCCTCAATGCAAAAACTTTGAAAAAATTGTTAAATCAAGTAAAGATTGGTTCAAGTGTAAATGAAATAGTATTTAAACAATTAAAAACACTGTTTCGGAGATGAACGAAAAAGATAATTTATGCACATTAATCTTTGATGAGATGTCAATTATAATTAGTAACAATATTTAAAATAACAAGTTTATCAAAACTTATAATTATTTTAATATAAATGTTAAAAATAAGCTTAATACACATCAATTTAAAGATCAGTGTCAAGGAACCATGCTTAAGTTATATAACATACATATTTTTAGCCACCAGAAGTGGAATAATAAAACAAAAAAAAAACATAAAACTCAACACAAAAACTCACATCAACAATTAAATAACTCAAGTAACCCTATAAATCATTAAAAAACCCAGGGAAATAGAAATAATAATGTAATTTGGAAGGAACTCACGCAATACAATACCAATCCTGACAACCTTCCGGAGCGACGACTGAGCGAGAATGTCCCTAATGCAGTACAGATCAAAAGCCCAGCCGCAACGCAGAACAGAAGCTCAGCCGCTGTGCAGAGCTGAAGCTCAGCCACAGCGCAGCAAAGAAGCTCATCCGCAGCGTAGAGCAAAGCTCAGCCGCCGCTAGTCCAGGCAGAGAAGCTCACCCAGCTTTATCATAAACACAAGAAAATGGTCTGTCAATATATTATTACTACTATAACTCACAAAGCCCTTAGGTTCATACGGCATAATTGACATCTCATGAGCGATCTTCATTCGTGTCCGAGACAATATTTTTAACTGTTTAAATACTATTTCATTTATACTTGGACCAATAATTACTTGACTTAACAGTTTTTTCAAAGGGTAAAATAAAATATTTTGATAAGAGAGAGTAACATTTAGGGCTATTATTGTACAATGTCAATGAAAGTAACTTTTCATCTAAAGAAAACTGCCAGCCTTTGGATTTTTGGAATGATGGAGTGTACTCTGTGTTAGTGAATATTTTAAATGCAGAAGTTATTTAAAAAAAAATTGTTGTAGCGCAATATCGCAACCTCGTTTGAATATTTCATAGCACTAGAAAGTCATACTTTGAAGTTTGAAGATATGCTTTTTCTATGAAGCTGAGATATTTCATTTTTTAAATTTCGTATCTGTCGTTTGTATACCTTGTTTTGAAGTGCAAACATAGTGCACAGAATAAAAAATGACGCAATCTGTATGCATCATTCTTCTAGATAAAAAATCTAACTTTGTTTTTGGAGCTGGATAGCAAACACATATATTATTCATATATATATTACCTGGGTAAAAAAATTCTGTGAAGTAGATGGCTGGCTGTCGATTTTGTTGTTCCTGATATTCGATCAGTGAAGTTCTGGCCCTTATTTAATGTAGCTTCAACTAGTTCTGTGAAACACAATGATTATTTATTAATTTGCAGGTATAATACCAAGGTATTAGTTATTTTATTTAATACTAGCCGACCCGTGCCCACTTTTTTGAACGGTAATAGGCATTATCATGCTACAACTTTTCTCTAGAACTCAATCATATATCTCTCATAGTTAAGGCAGCGTTCGTAAGAAACGTTTTCGTTCGACCATTTTTTCTCCGACTCCTCAGATATTACCCCCTACAACCTCACAAACTTTACCTCTTTATAATATTAATATAGATAATTAGTTAATATCTTCTGCCCGTGACTTCGTACGCGTGGCAGAGTTACTTTGGGCTAAGACAAAGCGGAAGCTATCAAAAGGAAAAAAACCCGATTCTAAAACATTTTTTATTGTTGCTCCGTTCCTATTGACCTTAGCGTGAAGATATATACAACCTATGACACTCACAAATAACGTGGCTTTCTATTGGTAAAATAATTTTCAAAATCGGTTTATGTCACATACTTTACTTCTTTATAATATTAGTATAGTATATAGGTGATATAATTAGTTGATAGCTTCCGCCCGCGACTTCGTACGAGTGGAATAGTTATTTTGGGCTAAGACGCAGGGGAATCTCTCAAAAGGAAAAAAGCCCCGAATTTAAAACATTTTTCATTGTTGCTCCGCTCCTGTTGGTCCACTGTATTTATGATTATTATTATATAGTTACGAAGTCTGATGTGCTCTTTTAGCCTTACAATTGTTCGTTCCGGTTAAAAACGAAGTTCTTGAAGATTATGGTTTGCTTGTTATATTGGCATTTTTATGTAACAGAAAACTTTCCAACTTTAGACCATTCCCGAGGACTATATGATGCATGCAATGATGAGTTATAGTAAAATAAAAAGCACAAAAAGGAATAAAAACCATGCTTTTGAATAAACACTTAGATGTACCAACTTACATTATTATTGGTCAAACCGTGTAGGAGTTTAAAAATTTCTGATGGATTAACATATACTTTTATAAACAATAATTATTTAAAAAAATCATTATGTACCTTGAATAACATCTGCTTCCAATGAAGATTAAATATGAGCAGTTGTATTTCCTTGAGATTATTGGAGTAGAAGAAGCATAGTTGTGTTCACTTTGTACACAATACTTTGATTCAAACACACCTAAAAAATAAGATAGTATCAGTTCTTATATTACACTAGCTGTGCCTATCTGTTTACACAGGATTGTTCAATATGTTTTATGTCAATATGCTTAATAGCATACAAAACTGCGGTTATATAGGGGATGTACATGTGTTGAGTGTGCCTGCCTTTGTTAAAAGAATTTTACGAATTTTCTGGATGCTTAGAAATTAGATTTGCATGTTAAAGAAGCTCAACAGTCAAATTTAGAGAAGGAATAGCATCATATCCCATACAGCGACCGGCTGTTATTTCTTTACTTTTGAAATGGTAATTGCAAATATTCTTGTTATTATAAATTTTCATAGGATGATCGTCTTATCCTAATAATTGACTGGATGAAAGGGTACAAAATATCCAAACAGTACATTGAAAATGATAAAGCTTGCAAGTTACTGCAAAGTTTGACACCAGATTATGTGCTTCCTGACAATCCAATGTTCATATCTCATAATCCTAAATTAGAAACTCTGATTACAATTCAAGAACTAGAAAGATGTATAAAGTCAAAAGACACATCCCCAGGGAGTGATAATATTTCATACTCCATGATTAAACACCTGCCAGACAGTGGGAAAAGTCTATTGCTGGAATTATACAATGCCTTCTTATTTTCAAGTTTTGTACCGAAGCAATGGCGGGAGATAACTATATTGCCGATTCCAAAACCAGAACGTGATCTAAATTCTACTCCATCTCTGAGACCTATCTCACTGATGTCTTGTTTATGTAAAATTTTTCATGGCATTTTAGTCAATAGATTAGAATGGTACATAGAAAAAAATAATTTGATACACAGTAGTACGTCTGGCTTTAGGAAATGTCGTTCTACATTGGATAACCTTACAAGTTTTGTAGCTCGAATACAGACTGGTTTTTGTAATAAACAATGTACTGTTGGATGTTTTATAGATATAGAGAATGCCTACAACAACGTGGATTTAAGAAGCTTAGTTACAACTATGGATAATTTTGAAATAGGATCTAAAATATGTATGTACGTTTGGAACTTTATGAAAGAAAGAAAACTTAAAATTCAATTACAAAATTCATTTATCAGAAGAAGCACTGGCCGTGGCTTAGCACAGGGAGATCCATTATCTCCATTACTTTTTAATATCGTAACTGCAAATATCTGTTGGACAATAAGCAAAGTTTTCATCTCGCAATATGCAGATGACTTTGTATTATACACTACATGTTCCAATGTAATTGATGCTGTACAAAAAATTCAATTAGCCTTGAATCAATTATCTCAATTATTCTTTAATATAGGTTTAGATGTCTCATCTGTAAAAAGTAAAGTTTGCGTATTTAAAAGAGGAATTAACAGGGAATCAATTGACGTTAAAATGAATGGTACTTTATTACAGGTGGTGGATAGAGTAAAATATTTAGGTATATGGTTGGATCACTCTCTTAAATGGGCTATACATATCAAGTCAGTTGTGAATATGACTTCAAAGTTTTTAAACATTTTTAAAATTTTAGCTGGATCAGGATGGGGGTTCACCCAAAACACTTGACACGTCTCTATATATCTATAATTCGTAGTAGAATGGATTATGCGTGTTTCCTTTATAGTGATAGCTATAAGACACACTTGAAAAAACTAGACCTTATACAGAATCAAGCTATGCGAATAATAGGGGGGTTTATAAAAAGTACACCAATACATGTGATGGAGTCAGAACTTCATATACAACCTCTACATATTCGTAGATATTATTTAGCAGGCAAGTACTGGCTTAAAATGAAATCTTACCAAGACAATGACATCATACAAATCCTGGGTGATTTTCATAGGGTGTATAATAGCTCTTACTGGAGGCGTAAAAATAAACCGATTTTAATTTTATTACACGAACTTTTGCAGGCGGCACCTATACGTTCGAGTAAATATCTAGAAATATTTTCTTTAAACACTTGGGTCAGCAGTGTGGATTTATCGAACGTAGTGAAACCACAAATAGAAATGATTAAGAAATCAAAACGGTTACACGATTGTAATATCTTGAAGCAGATTTGTGTAAGATATATAACTCAGGAATATAGTGGTTTTTATAAGATATTTACTGATGGTTATTATATGAATTCAGAGATAAGTATATTCCCCGCAGGTCAGTTAAAGCTAGTTCCCATCCACCTTGGCATCGTCCAGCGCTCAAAAAAATATTGAGAGAAAAATTTAAATATCATTCCAAATATAAAACATACGGTAACTTATCGGATTACAAATCGTTCTCACTACTGAGGCAGCGAGCTATTGATCTTGAAGCAGAGTACTTCAAAAGTTATATAATTGAAATTCAAAGTTCTATAATTAAGAATCCGAAATCTCTTTGGTCGTATGTCAAAAGTAAATATAAATGCAATGCTTTTCCTAACTTAATGACATACAAAGACCGATCGGTGAGCTCTGGTGAAGACATAAGCAATCTCTTTGCTGAATATTTTCACTCCACCTTTCCATCACACTCCAATTGCCAAGTTGATAACTCTAATAATAATTTTAATTTAACGGAGAGCTCCCTGTCTTATCTCTCAACCATTGTGGTAGCATCAGAACTTGTTTTCAAACAATTGAAGTCGCTTGACCTAGCTAAGGGTGGTGGGCCTGATTTAATCCCACCTGTATTCATTGTCAATTGTGCTAAATATCTAGTGAAACCGCTATGCATACTTTATACAAGATCTCTTAGCGAAGGTTATGTCCCTAGGATCTGGAAATCGGCCTTCATTACCCCGGTTCATAAAAAAGGTAACAAAAGTAGCATTGAAAATTATAGGCCGATCTCTAAATTATGTCTATTTGCCAAAATTCACCCGTTCCTACCCCATAGCAGTCCTAAGATAATTTTTTATCAGCTTTAATTCAAGACTATTGAATTTTAACATTTTACTAAGAAACTAATTCCTTAATTTTTAAATTGTAATAATTGTTCATACACATCAATTAACATGTCTTTGTTGTATTTAGTAGACAGTTTTCCGGCATCCTTTGTTATTATTTCCCTTTTGTATATATGTTTTTACTGTATCCCTTATAACAATGAATTATATCCATTTTGGGTCTTTTATATTTCTCAGTTCATCAAAATCTTGAAAGCTATTTGAGAGTCATCAACGTTTTGTGTTTGGGAGTTATTTTATACTAGCGGGACCGACAGATGTTGTCCCGCCCTGATTATGGAAAAATCCTTGACAAATTATATACTAAAACGAAAACCGCATGAAAATCCGTTCAGTAGTTTTTGAGTTTATCGCGAACAGACAGACAGACTCAATAGGGGACTTTGTTTTATACTATGTAACAATATGTTAAGTTGATAAGGTGATTCGTCCAAAAATATCCAATATTTAATCTGATTCGAATCGTAGACCGTGAAATCGATTTTTGTAATAACTGACGTCTTGTGTATTGATTATTCAAAAGCATTTTGACGTGACGTAAAGACGTGACGTTATGATTTATACAGTGGGGGGAAAGTTAATTATTCGTATAAAACTGGAAAGATGGTTGTGCCATCTGCGCTCAGTGAAAGTTATGTTATATATCGCTAGACAAGTAATTAGTGCATATATAAAAGTGTAGGTGGCAATAGTGTCAACTACAAACACGGATTCAATCTATGCACATATTTTTTTTTAATTATATTAATATTTATATAAACAACGATTTTTTTTACATATAATAAAAAGATAATAACATTGATAACAAAATAATCACTTCCATAAAGCGACGCTTCTAATATTTCAGTTTTAACTATTCCTATTTATTATAATGGCAACAAAATGGAACTAGAAATGGCGTTCTTCCCCGAAAACAATTAATTTTTAAATCGATTCGTCGATGTTTACACCATTATTTGTATAAAAAAGATAACACGTAGTAATCGATGTTTCATTATCCTTAATTTTAACAAGGTTATAAAAAATTAATAATTTCATGTAATTTTGCAAAACAAAACAAAAGTTAGAGGACAATTTTAATCTAATATTTCTTTGGTTATAGAACTATATGTATAGAAGTTGAACTATGTGTACTTTATACATACTCCTCCGTACTGAACATAAACAATTCATCTATTTTATTATTTGCAGTGATACACAACACAACGTTATAAAACTCAAATGAATTATAGACAATGTTGTCTACCCAATCTTTGAAAAACATTACCTACATACTTTAGTAACATGTAGGAATCTATAAAATGTTATAAAGAAGACAACTGGAAAAAAAGTCGAGGCAGTCATGAGAACCGCCGACAGAAACAAAAACTCAAAGCAATTAATTTTATTTATTTATTTATTCATTTTTGGAAGATTTACAGCTACACTTGTACATTAGATTAAAAATACTAGGTCTAAACACTGCTTCCAAAAATGAATAAATAAATAAATAAAATTAATTGCTTTGAGTTTTTGTTTCTGTCGGCGGTTCTCATGACTGCCTCGACTTTTTTTCCAGTTGTCTTCTTTATAACATTTTATAGATTCCTACATGTTACTAAAGTATGTAGGTAATGTTTTTCAAAGATTGGGTAGACAACATTGTCTATAATTCATTTGAGTTTTATAACGTTGTGTTGTGTATCACTGCAAATTATAAAATAAATGACTTTTTTATGTTCAGTACGGAGGAGTATGTATAAAGTACATATAGTTCAACTTCTATACATATAGTTCTATAACCAAAGAAATATTAGATTAAAATTGTCCTCTAACTTTTGTTTTGTTTTGCAAAATTACATGAAATTATTAATTTTTTATAACCTTGTTAAAATTAAGGATAATGAAACATCGATTACTACGTGTTATCTTTTTTATACAAATAATGGTGTAAACATCGACGAATCGATTTAAAAATTAATTGTTTTCGGGGAAGAACGCCATTTCTAGTTCCATTTTGTTGCCATTATAATAAATAGGAATAGTTAAAACTGAAATATTAGAAGCGTCGCTTTATGGAAGTGATTATTTTGTTATCAATGTTATTATCTTTTTATTATATGTAAAAAAAATCGTTGTTTATATAAATATTAATATAATTAAAAAAAAATATGTGCATAGATTGAATCCGTGTTTGTAGTTGACACTATTGCCACCTACACTTTTATATATGCACTAATTACTTGTCTAGCGATATATAACATAACTTTCACTGAGCGCAGATGGCACAACCATCTTTCCAGTTTTATACGAATAATTAACTTTCCCCCCACTGTATAAATCATAACGTCACGTCTTTACGTCACGTCAAAATGCTTTTGAATAATCAATACACAAGACGTCAGTTATTACAAAAATCGATTTCACGGTCTACGATTCGAATCAGATTAAATATTGGATATTTTTGGACGAATCACCTTATCAACTTAACATATTGTTACATAGTATAAAACAAAGTCCCCTATTGAGTCTGTCTGTCTGTTCGCGATAAACTCAAAAACTACTGAACGGATTTTCATGCGGTTTTCGTTTTAGTATATAATTTGTCAAGGATTTTTCCATAATCAGGGCGGGACAACATCTGTCGGTCCCGCTAGTATAAAATAACTCCCAAACACAAAACGTTGATGACTCTCAAATAGCTTTCAAGATTTTGATGAACTGAGAAATATAAAAGACCCAAAATGGATATAATTCATTGTTATAAGGGATACAGTAAAAACATATATACAAAAGGGAAATAATAACAAAGGATGCCGGAAAACTGTCTACTAAATACAACAAAGACATGTTAATTGATGTGTATGAACAATTATTACAATTTAAAAATTAAGGAATTAGTTTCTTAGTAAAATGTTAAAATTCAATAGTCTTGAATTAAAGCTGATAAAAAATTATCTTAGGACTGCTATGGGGTAGGAACGGGTGTAAGATTTATACTGTTGTGTCTACAGACAAAAAAACCAGAACGTAAGCTGGTTTTTTTTTAATAGTAGCACGGCAAAATGACTACACTATGCCTGATGGTAAGCACAGTACAATCCAAAAACAATGACGACCACCGACACTATCCATCGCCGGTCGCCACTGTCATGCCGGCCTGCGAAAAGCTGGATATGCAAAGGCTGATCACGAAACGCGACCCGCAGAAACAAATCACTACGACGGGCATTTTCGCCATATACATGGTGGTTGCGACCCAGTCAGGCTGTAAAACCCTACCACCTTGTATGTACGTTTTTTTTCTACTCAGCAGACTCTTGGCCCAAACCTTTCTTTTGCTTTCGTTTAATCTCGTATATACGTCAAATATCGCCACTGTGATAGTAGTCCGGTGAAGCTGTTAAGACCTTGCTTGGTCAATAGCGTAGTCAGTTCGAAAACAAAAAAAAAATCGCCACTGTGAGCAACTGTTGGGTATTTTTATTAGTATTCTTTTACTTAACTAGTAGCTAAATTGAGAAAGAATTTTTAAGCGAGATTATTGTCTTTATGGAGATTGCATTTTGATTCTTCAAGGCCATTTTTAGGTTATAATCCACAATATCCCGAGTCGGAACGTCCATGACCCAATAGACGATCCACGTCGGTATAGTAGGCATGTACGGTGTTATGCCTCCCAGCCCGCCGAACCCGTGCAATGGGAGTCCAGGCCCCTTGTCCCTTTCTCCCTGGGTTCGGCTGGCAGCGGTAAAGCTAGGCCTCTCCACCGCCACCCCGCCATTGATTTTTAACGAGGTTTATTCCTCCCCCATCGTGGCCCCCCTAGAGACTCCCTCGTCCTAAAACTACCCCCCTTCCCCCCCTTCGATACTATCCTACCTATTCTAATCATACCCTAACCCTAGCCTACCTTGGTCATACCCTTACCCTATCCCTACCTAGCCTCCCCCTAGTCCCCCCCCCTACATGGAAGGGTCATCTAGGGTGGCCTCTGATGGAATTCTCCTCCACCTCTCCTTCTTCCACGTCCCGTTCCCCAACGTCGGATCGTAGGTGCTTCGGGATCTTTCTCCCTGTTTCTTTTTCCGCGGCTTCCTTTTTGGAGATGACACTCTCAACGAAGGAAACCACCGCACTCCATGCCGAGTCTTGATGTACCATGGCTCTGACTACCTGTGGCAGTGAGAGATCACTACCCACACATGCCACCAGCTCTTTACGTTCATCTTCCCACGCCGGGCATTCCGCTAACCTAACGTAACCAAAGCGAGACAAAAGAGCAAGATGGTGAACATTCAACGACCGCGGTGCGTTTAATTAGAGACTTTTTTAAGCCAGGGTTCAATACGTATTTAACTTTTTTGTAATAACACCGGTATGGTTTAATTAATAAAACACAAAAAGAAGCAGAAAAAAAGAATATATTTGATTTTAATTGTCTGGTTACATTAAACATAACTCTTCAAAGCATTAATTGTAAGTAACAGCTTATGATCAATATATAAGTATATAATTTTGAATCAATGCGAACATTTTCGTTTCTTTTGGAAACTTTAGCCTTTATTTGGACCTCCCCACAAATTTCGATGTAAGCCCTGTCTAAGGCAAGCTAAACTTAGTAGTTTAACTGTAGTACAGAATGCGCTGTAAATTGCGTTATAGTGTGCTGCCAGTGTAGTTAATGAAACCTGTTTCCTAATTCAGCAATTTTATCTCAATTGTCTATGCATCCTTTTCACATGATCCTCTAATTTTAATTAATGTTCACATTATTTATGTTTATTCTTATTTTCATTGTCACTCATACATCCGCGTTGATCCCTCTGTTGTAAATTTCAATGAATACTTGTTTTATGTCTTTTGAAACTATATTTACTTTTGAACATTTTCTTGAAAATATCATAATGGACTTTAATTTAACTTTTAATTTAACATTTTAATTTAACTCGCAATGTTCTCATTTATGTTTATTGTTATTTTCATTGTCACGTGGAATTCTTTTTTAATGTCGCGGCATTGTGGCCATGTCGCTTAGCTTTGTGTTGATATAGGTGTATTGGTGTAGGGAACTGTTTCCCGCACCAACATCTAAATGCTTTATCATAATCACGATGAATCCTTAATATATGTTGTTTTAAATTACCTTTCCATTTGAACATATTCTTACAAACATCACATTGGAATTTTGTTTTTAATGCTGCATTACTTGTACTTTTAACATTGGCGCAATTGTGTCGACTCTTGTGTGTATATAGGGTATTTAGTCTACGGAACTGTTTCCCGCACCAACATTCAAATGCTTTATTATAATCACAATGAATACTTAATATATGTTGTTTTAAATTGCATTTTAATTTAAACATTTTCTTACAAATATCACATTGGAATCTTTTTTTTAAAGTTGCATTATTTGTGGATTTAACATTTCCGCCATGTTGATTATACTTATGTTGATATAGGAGTATTGGTGTACGGAACTGTTTCCCGCACCAACATTCAAATGTTTTACCATAATCATAATGAATACTTGTTATATGTCTTTTTAAAGTACCTTTACATTGGAACATTTTCTTGCAAATATCACATTGGAATTCTATTTTTAATGCTGCATTTTCTGTACTTTTAGCCTTGGCGTCATGTCGAATCTTGTGTTTATATAGGTATTCTGATGTACGGAACTGCTTCCCGCACCAACATTTAAATGTTTCATTATAATCACAGTGAATACTTAATTCATGTCGTTTTAAATTACCTTTATATTTGAACATTTTCTTGCAAATATCACATTGGAATTCTGTTTTAAATACTGCATTGTTTGTACTTTTAACATCGGCGTCATGTTGTCGAACCTTGTGTTTATATAGGTATGTTTGTGTACGGAACTGTTTCCCGCACCAACATTTAAATAATTTCCCATAATCATAATGAATACTTGTTATATGAGTTTTTAAATTATATTTAGTTTTGAATGTTTTCTTGCAAATATCACATTGAAATTTTGTTTTAAATACTGCATTATTTGTACCATTACCATCAGCGTCATGTTGTCGACTCTTGTGTTTATATAGGTATATTGATGTACGGAACTGTTTCCCGCACCAACATTCAAACGCTTTATTATAATCACAATGAATGCTTAATATATGTTGTTTTAAACTACCTTTACATTTGAACATTTTCTTGCAAATGTCACATTGGAATTCTGCTTTGAAAACTGAATTATTTGTACCTTTAACACTGGCGCCATGTTGTAGTCTCTTATGTAAATACAGGTGTCTTGGTGTACGGAACTGTTTCCCGCACCAACATTCAAATGCTTTACCATAATCATAATGAATACTTGTTATATGTGTTTTTAAATTATATTTAGTTTTAAACATTTTCTTGCAAATATCACATTGGAATTCTGTTTTAAATGCTGTATTATTTGTACCTTTAGCACTGGCGTCATGTTGTCGATTCTTGTGTTTATATAGGTGTCTTGGTGTACGGAACTGTTTCCCGCACTTACAGTTAAATGTTTTACCATAATCATAATGAATACTTGCTATATGTATTTTTAAATTATCTTTACTTTTGAACATTTTCTCGCAAATATCACATTGGAAATTTGGTTTTATAGCCGCATTATTTGTAGTTTTAATATTGGCGTCATGTTGTCGAATTTTGTGTTTATATAGGTGTCTTGGTGGAGGGAATTGTTCCCCGCACCAACACTGAAATATCCTGCCATAACTATAATGAATCTTTTTTAAGTGCGATACTAAAGCAGATTTACTTTTATAAATCCGTTTACAGAAGTCGCATTTATAATTAATTCCATCGACATTCCTTCCATCGTGAATTTTGTTTATACTCTTATGATATAATTCAGATTTGTGTTTTTTATGGGTGTGTACGTCATCCATATGTGCAAGCATAGTATTATGATTAAAATATTCATCGCAACACTGGCACTTGTGTAACTCATTTACTTCATTACCCACTAATGTAGGCGGTTCAACTTTTATACTTTCCTTATTATGTGTTAATAAATGCAACCTGAAAAAATATAGACTGTTAAAAATGTTTGTAAAATTACTATCATTTTAACATACAAAAGTTGAGTAAAGTTACAAATCAATGTCGACCACTGCGGAATTATGAAACAATGCTAGTCATTTTCCAAAAAATGCCGGGAAATTTAGTAGGATGTGTTGTAATTTTACGATCTCCTTGTTAAAATCCTACGTGTATAGTAATTTTACGGAACTGTTTTTCAAATTTAATGAGAAAGTTTTTTAGTTTTTTTTTTATATGCAAGGAGGCAAACGAATAGACAGGTCACCTGATGGTAAGTGATCACCGCCGTCCATAGACACTAGCAAGACCAGGGGAGTCGCAAGTGCGTTGCCAGCCTGAGTTTGGGGGAGGTAGAAGTGGGGAAAGTGGGAGGGGCGAAGAGGAGATGGTCCTCCGGCGCTCTCTCTGACCGAACGAAACGCAACAATGCGTGCACTGTTAGTTCACGTGGGTGTTTCTATGTGTCGGGTGGTAGTACTCCGGGCGAGCCGACCCATTCATGCTGAAACCGGTAATAGCTTCAGCGTGACTCTACCACCTACACTGTTTAGAGATATATATACATTGTTTTTCTAAACATTGGTTAACTAGATTTTTTTGTAAAACCACGTAAAATCAAAATTGTAATGAAAATTACGATGGAGTAACTGAAAATTTAGTTTATTTATTTGTAATATTCAAATTTCCATTGTAAAATTACATTTTGAATTGTGATTTCTTCAAAAATTATTATTATTTTAAAGTAGGTATGTGGTAATTTTACAGAACTGTTTGCTAAATTACGATAAAAAACTTCTAATATTTGCAAACATTTATTGTTATTTAATTTACTACATTTTTTTTGCGAATTCACAAGACATAGTAGTAATACTTTTTTTGTATTATTAAATTTTCGATTTTAAAATTGGATTACAAGTTATAATTTTATCAAAAATAATATTTTAACCCCGCCAGTGTAACAATTTTACGAAACCGCCGAATTTTTTTTTTTATAAAAACTTGTTATATTAACAAAAAAATTAACGTTGGAAATTCATTTATTCCAATGGAGACATAAAAAAAACATGTCTTTTTTGTACTTGTAAAATTAACTAGACACGTTAGTAATTTATTCAATTAGTATATTTTTGCTTAAAAATCTTTATGCTTTGAAAAAAGATGGAAAAACAAAAAAAAAACAAGTTTATAAAAATGTACTTGAAATAAACTCATATCAAACACTTCGTACATATATAATTTAATAAGCTCTTTGCAGTAAAACACTGCAAATATAATAGCTCAATACAGTATTTATACATATGCATCATATTTGTAAAATAATTAGCCTACACAATGAAAAATGCTATCCAAAGATACTGTACCACGCGGACGAAGTCGCGGGCACAGCTAATACTAAATAAACACATTTGTTTGTAGAAAATTTATTACTTAAAATTATTTGTTATAAGTTACATGAAAATATTTGTGATTTATATATTATGTATCAAATACTCAGTAATGTTTAAATTTAACTTAACAGCAAGAGCGATAGAGTCTTGCAGGCCCAGTCTAGTGCAAGTCTTGTAGTGGTCAGTCTTGGTCATACAAAAATGCTAGACCGAATACCGATAATAAAAGACCGATTTTGGGCAATACTAACACAAATACAGTAAATATAAATAAAAAGAAAATGGTAATTATAAGCCATGTATCCATCACAATTTACATTACATGATATTGTGGAAATAAATTCATAATTTGACAAAGTTATTCAGTATACGAGAGTGTTTGTTGAAGACTTACCCATTCTTTAATAAGCCACCATACATTTTGGGTTGAATTTCTGGAGGAGTAGTCCAGACATTATTAAGTGCACAAGTATCTCCAGTGTTATGCTGTATTCGGTACCCTTCTGATATCTCTGTTTCAGCTATAAACTTGTCCTCTTTATAATGGATTTCTTCTTGTTTAATTAATGACAATGCCTCCTCTGAAACTTCCTGTTTTATTTCGTGTGTCTCTTGAGCTTTTGATAATTCCTTATTCTAAAAACAAAAACAATAACTTCAATCCGCAGAAACTTCCTTTGTTACAAGTTAATTGATGAAGTAGCTATGGTAACGAATCAGTACATGTATATAACCTTGCATATAAAATCAATGATTTAAAAAAACAAATTAATTATTATTGTCTTAGACTTTCGAAATTGCAGCTGCATGTTACTCAGTGTTAGCAGTCCGCTGTTTGTTATTACTAGTCGACATGCGACCATAATCCATTGATTTTTTAAAGGGATAAATATTATAATAATAGTCGTATGTTATAATATCATTGTTGAATGTATAATGAAAAAGGGTAATTGGAACGTAAGAGTAAAATAATACATACAGTCGAGCATAGCAACCTCCTTCACAACCTTTTTTGAAGTCCTTTATTGACAGATGTCAAAATGTCTTTTTTATTTACATGTGTGTATATGTTGTGTAAAATTGAAGTAGTAGTATGGGTAATACATATTTTAATTTTTTTGATGTACTTCTAACGCATTTTATATAAAATAAATAGCTTTCTGCACTTCTCCTCCATATAAACTTTAACTATGCCAAGATTCACGTTCATCCGTTCGCGCAATTCCGTTAAAAAGAGATACAAAGTTTAGGCTTCACGTATTAATTTATATTATAATAAAACTGTAGCAAGGTCAAATCTGTACATTAAATATTTTTTGAAAATTTTGATCGGTGTAGGCTTTGTTATCGATATAGAAACCAAAACTAACCCTTTTAAAATTTTTGTCTGTCTGTCTGTCTGTCCCTGTGAACGCGCATCACTCGGAAAGTACTGAACCGACTTTGATGAAACTTGGCACAGTGATAACTAATGTTACGATATTACATTTAGGATACTTTTTGTCCCATAAAACGCAATGTATTCTCCAGGATCTGCCTGTTTGTCTATACCTTTAAACACGAATCACTCTGAAAGTACTGAACCAATTTAGATGAAATTTGGCACAGTTATAACCAATATCACAAGGTTACATCTAGGATACTTTGGGTCGGCTCGCCCGGGGTAGTACCACCCTCTAACAAAAAGCCGACGGGAAGTAACAATGCTTGCATTAGTGCGTTTCGTTCGATTAGTGAGAGCACCGGAGAGGCCCACCTCTCTTCCCCTTCCTCCTCTCCCCTTCCGCTTCCTCCCCCTCCAACACAGGTTGGCAAGGCACTTACGACTCTCCTGGTGTTGCAAGTGTCTATGGACGGTAGTTATTACTTAACACCAGGTGACCCACCTGTCCGTTTGCCTCCTATGACATAAAAAAATACATTATATTTTTAATTTACCCTTTTTTATGTTGAAATAAAATAATATTTAAAAAAAGTGTGTGTGTGTGTGTACTTATGTACACGCATTAGAAGTTATACTTCTTTGGCGTAACAAGTAAAAATCTTTTCAAAAATTTTATCTTGCGCCTTATTCTACGTTTGTAGAAAAAACGACACTAACAATAAAAAAAGGTATTTAATACAATGAAAGTTATTATATAGAGAAATACAAACAACAAATACAAAGAAACAAAATGTTGACTATAGCTAACTTCAGGGTGTCGGTTTTTCGTGACGGTGTGTGCGCGCAACGTAAAAATTTACTCTCATCATTTTTTTGTTACGGTGTGCGCGTTCATCGTAAAAATTTACTCTCATCATTTTTTTGTTACGGTGTGCGCGTTCATCGTAAAAATTTACTCTCATCATTTTTTTGTTACGGTGTGCGCGTTCATCGTAAAAATTTACTCTCATCATTTTTTTGTTACGGTGTGCGCGTTCATCGTAAAAATTTACTCTCATCATTTTTCCCTAACGCGCCAAAAGAAATATAACTTCAATAAAATTACAGATATCTTAACATGGTTTGAACATACTTCTTTATTTACAAAAAATTGCATCGGGCACATTATTGTTAATATCAAAAATGTCTGGCAATAATAAATTCACGTTTTAGTAGCGTTTAAAAGTTAGTGAAAAACAAAACATTCTAAAATTATATAAAGTTCAATATTTTTGCCTGTAAAGGTTTACCGGCAGCCAATTCGCTGTCGAAACCGTTGCCTAGCTCTTAGACAAATAGTCACAGGCAAGTGACAGATGACACATGTTGCTCATATCTTTTTAATATTTATGTTTTTCTTTAATACAATGTAGTGTGAAAAAGTTTTAATACAAGTTGAAAATAGTTATTATGTCATTCAGTGTTTAATTTATCATTATTTATTTTATGAATATATTTTAACGTTTAAATTACAATTTAACTTTATCAACTTGATATTTTATTATGTAAACTATCCTGAATGTATAGTAAAGGCCTACAAAAAAGGGAAAGAAACTACGTTCCAACTGGAGGTCCATGGACCTCTCAAGCTTTTTTTACATTACTGCCAATATACGTAGGTTAGTTTTTATTTTAATTGAACCCGGTAGATGATGTTACGAACGGGTTGTAGGCTTATTGGGACAGAAGTTACTGGGACAACGTACTGGGAAGACATTTATCGGCAATATATGTAGGTTATTTGTTATCTTAATTGGACCTGGTAGGTGATGCTGCGAACGGGTTCAAAGCATATTTTAAAATATTTCTCACATACCAACTGGGTATATGTTTGAGTGAGTCCCTGGATATTTGGGATTCACAATTTGAAACAGTAGGTATCGCTGCAATCGGGTTTTGAGATGTATTTAGATTTTTCGCGTTTAAAAGTACAATCGAAACCGGTAATAACCGATTTGGTGCAGACGAAGTCGCACGGGTCAGCTAGTATATATTATATTTATATGGTTGACATGTACTCATTCTTTTACATTGTCATTTATACCCAAATGTGCAGGTTTCTAAAGGTAAGAATTTGTCTTATCAACTCACCCTTTGATGTAACGAGTGTCAAACGAGTGTCAAATAACATCTAAGACTTGAGACATCCAAGCCTACCTCACCTGCACGTGGTGCACCCTGCTGAATAACGAACGAGGCAATGGCGAAAGCGGAGTGGTAGGGTTTTATAGCTTAACTGGGTCGCAACCAAAATGTATATGGCGAAAAAGCCCGTCATAGTGAATCTCATGGTCTCTCCTACTTTGAAGTATATGTTTCGACCAAGAGAACATTAACTTTACACAACTATACTCATTTACTTTCTACCAGGTGCTTTACACGAATCCAATCGTAAAAATAAGCTAGACGTTATAAGTGAGATGAAAATCAAACTGTAGGTAAATCAAAGGACCTCTGAAATTACCAGAATACCTAGTTGGGGTCATAGGTTCAGTCGCAACCTTATTGTTTTTAATTTAAATATACTGTAAAATTGCAAAAGACTCTATCGTCTAAAGAAACGGGCGACCGCGCACAGTCATGACACTACCCGTCATCAAAGTAAATGCTGCGCTTAAGAAAAAATCTGTATATTTTTTTAAGGACGAAGGTGTTAATCCAATTAAATCCTGTGCTTAAGCCAATTAAATCCTGTGCTTAAGAAATAATCTTTTTTTAACCGACTTCAAAAAAGGAGGAGGTTATCAATTCGTCTGTATTTTTTTTTTTTATGTTTGTTACCTCATAACTTTGGACTGGGTGAACCGATTTTGATTATTCTTTTTTTATTTTAAAGCTGGTACTTCCAGTGTGGTCCCATTTTAATTTGGTACAGTTCCGATAACGGCATCCAGTGCAAAACCGTATAAGTTTCAAATTTGCATTAAGTATGTACACGACAAATAGACGAATAACTCAATATTACGCTAACCGGTTTCGATGATTCATTTTTTATTGAAAAGGATGTACTTCAAGGGTAGTTTGATGAGAGTTTGGTTAGGTTCTGATTATGGGATCCGTGGCAAAGTAAGAAAACTTTCAAGAAACGAGCCTACTCCTTTCTTAAGGGCCGGCAACGCATCTGTGTTTCCTCTCGTGTCGCAATTGTCCATGGGCGGCCGTGATCACTTACCATCAGGTGACCCGTATGTTCGTTTGCCACCAATATTATAAAAAAAACTCTTCAATTCTTAGGAGCCTATTGTGCTTATGTTCGTTGCTGTGTTGCAACATGACGCAAGCATTGTAATTACATTACTTAAGATGTATAATGTGTGAAGCGATGGTAGCCGAGTTGGTGGTAGAAACTATCG
The DNA here is from genome assembly GCA_015888305.1 of Antheraea pernyi. Classification (NCBI taxonomy): domain Eukaryota; kingdom Metazoa; phylum Arthropoda; class Insecta; order Lepidoptera; family Saturniidae; genus Antheraea; species Antheraea pernyi. Next base: position 1,411,227 of record MU158735.1, on the reverse strand, counting down.
CGGATTACTGAAAAGGTTGCGTTCGTACCAAACGTTACTTATTGTACAACCAATTGAAACCATATCGCATACCATACCGATAGATACCATACCGCAAAAATGCGCATATTTTAATATACTTAAGGCGGAACGGAGTTCGCGGGCACTGCTAGTAAAATATATTTATGTACACTAAAAATGGAAAAATAAAGTAAATTTTCAAAAAACAGTATTAACCGACTTCAATATCAATCAAAAACCCATAAGGCACTAAAAAGCGGAAAATAAATAGTTTATCAAAAATAAAACATATGAATATGTGTGCTACCTAGAGATGTATTGGAAGTCGGTGCCAACCAAACCGAAAATCATATCATCTACAGGTACAAAGTTTAAGTCCACTCTCGCGTCTCTGTAATACAAAAATTTTGGTTGGTACCGACTTCCAGTACATCTCTAGGTAGCACACATATTCATATGTTTTATTTTTGATAAACTATTTATTTTCCGCTTTTTAGTGCCTTATGGGTTTTTGATTGATATTGAAGTCGGTTAATACTTTTTTTTGAAAATTTACTTTTTAAATTTATTTAAGGACAATTAGTCACATGAATCGACGATACATATGAACAATGTGCCTAACATTTGCCTTTAATACCTTTTTAATACCATTTGCCTGTACTATGTGGTAGACAAACGCGCACAGTCATGACACCACAGGTCATCAAAGTAATGAAGGTGCGAATCCAATTAAATCTTGTACTTAAGAAATAATTTTTTTTTAAATTTATTTAAGTACAGCTAGACCAATATACCACACATGACTCGACGATACATATGAACAATTTATAGGCACATGGACCTTTAAAAGCCGCCACAGCGTGCACTATGTGGTAGACAAACCAAAATCAAAACACTATAAAAATAGACACAATATAAACTTAAATAATAAAAAATTATCCTCAATAGCTAATACAAAAGAAATATCTCTCAATAAAAATATAAAGTATCTAGAATAAGAAGAACAAGAACAAGGCGGAAACATAATAGAGTATTATTTATAAACTGTTAAATAATGAATCTTAACTTTACACATGGGGCTAAGCAGAACCATGATCAAAAAAATGTTAACTGAAGACTATATATAGAGCCTTTGTAAAAAAATAGGTTGGAAAGATTCCTGGCTTTGTTAATACAGTATGTGGGGTAAAAAGATTTTTCATTGCCAAAGGACACATTTTTAATTTTACACCTTACAAGTTATAAGAAACAAAATGATAAGGTGCCTACAGTAGTAAGGAGGCAAGCCCGCGTATTGCCATGAGAGCTTTACCTTTCGCCATTCATGGTTTGACTTGGAGTTCTCATATTCAAGCTTAACTGAGGTGTTTCTGTGAAGATGCGTGAGGAGAGTTGCTGTGTACCAATATAACGTCCTAGCAAAAATAGGGAACCCAAACAATATTCGAAAACGGACACTAGATACTCCAACAGGACTTGGCAAGAAAACACAAAATCGACAGAATACACATGGAATTGACTTCATTGGATGTGAAGACTGGCCCTCTTCTAATCCAGATTTAAACCCACTGTACTGTAAGATACATTTGGAGGGGAACTTCTGCATTAATCTCATCAGAGTTTGGAGTCAGAGCATCTCAGAGATAATAATAATACATATTAAACGATAACAATTGGTAACTTATTAACCTATAATATTCAATTACATTTGTTACACTTAGATGAATTTGATTTCTAATTATAACTTTTATTTAGTAATTATTTTAATTTTTTAAATTATTACTTTCTTTATTTATCAACTCCAATTATTTAATGCATGGGCCCTCTTTGGGTAAAAGCCTCAGAGATAGAAGGGACATATTCAAAATGAAGGAAGGCATTCTTAATAGTGTAAATGAAATTGTATTGTCTATTTATTTACCTTACATTTTATATATAATTTTTTAACAACTATCGAAAAGTGTATAATTTTATATATATTAACCCTGGTAAGTAATGTAGTTGTCAACTGTGTTGCATCAACTGAAGTTCACCACCCAAAAACTATTAATCAATAAATATGTTGGGTTAACAAGAAGACATAAAAATAAAGGAAATCCTCTATACCTATAATACTAAATAGTACAAAACTAAATACATGTGTGTGTGTGTTTTAAATGTACGTTGCTAATTCCCTAAAAGTAAACAATTTTAGCTAAATTATATAGAAGATAGCAGTTCTTCAATTTCTTTATACATTAAGTTTGAAAGTCAATTTGAAATTCACTCTTTTTTACATCTGATTTTGATAAAGGGATATATAATCTGAATACATTGTTACATTAACAGTTTTTGATAGAATTTATGTCCTGACTAGGAAATAATAATAATAGTAACATTAATTTTTGGTCTTTATATACTTTTTATTAGGAACTATTAGGAACTCATACACAATTTGTTTGTTATAATATATTGGTTTAACAATTCATTTAAGAAGAAATTTAAATTTTTCTTTGAATAGAATAAATTTGTTGATTTCAGAAATTTCTTCATGTTAGAAACAAGTAAATTTCCATTGAACAGTTATTTATTACTATGATAATATAACAACTTTATTTACTAAATGATTAAAGTAATTATCTTACATTAGTGTAAGACCACACTACTCTAAACTTACAGTGTATATTGGCTTCTGACCTTGCCCACAAACTCTTTTTTTTTAATATCATAGGAGGCAAAAGAACTGGTGGGACACCTGATTCTAAGTGATCACCACCGTCCATAGACACTTGCAACACCAGAGGAGTGAGATGGGGAGGAAGGGAAGGGGAAGGGGAAAGTGGAAAGGGAGGGGAGTTGGGTCTCCGGCGCTCCCACTGACCGAACGAAATGCAACAATGCAAGCACTGTTACTTCACGTCGGTTTTCTGTGAGAGGGTGGAACTACCCTGGGCAAACCGACCCATTCATGCTGAAACCAGTAATAGCTTCAGCGTGGCTCTACCACCTACAACTATTAGCAATAAGGAGAAATTATGTTGAACTAATGGAAAAACTATTAGTACTCACTTCAAAAACTATATTACTATCTATACCGCATTTATTGATGCATGATGCTGCTGTTGATGTCTGACGGCATTCATCCTCAGGAAATTCCTCTTTCATTTCTGTCGATGCACAGAATAGGCCATCATAATAATTGAGACAATTCGGTGACTTTAATGACTTATTCCCACACTGGAATAGATAAATGGACTTGAATTAAACAATTGCAGATATAATCTATTAACTTATAATATTTTCTAATTTATATTGACTGATTTAAGAAAACAATCTCCTAAGTTTTATAATATTGGAATAAATTATTTATCCTGAAATATAATTTTTCTCTGTACAATTTGGAAATGTGTTAAGGAAAGGAAACATTAAAAAAAAAGTTTATTTCTTAATTTTCTTCGTGGCAATACTAAATACATAATTAACCCCTTGAGTCCTCATCTCTAACTTTGTTTGTTCATATTCAAAATCAAAATATCCTTTATTCAATTTAGGCCCTGAGAAGGCGCTTATGAACGTCAAAGCTACTACCGGTTCGGAAAACAGCCCAGTCATCGAGAAGAACCGGCAAGAAACTCGATCTGGTTTATTTTTTCATGTCATATATTTCTATAGTAATATAAATATTCACATTCGTTATTAATGGATGCACAGAGAGGGGCGTCATTTCCAGACGTCACAATCGTTCACGTATTGATCCACCCTATAATAGCCTTTAGATATTAAAACCCGCTTGACATGGTTCTTGAACTCACTATCAGGCAAATCGGTAATGTGTTTTGGGACTTTATTATAAAACTTAACACTATTACCTAAAAAACTGTTTTTGGATTTAGTGAGCCTGAAGCATGGAATGACCAATTTGTTGCTGTTTCTAGTATTTAAATTATGCTGGTCTTTTACTAGATCCAACATATCTGAATTTTTGCGGACATACATTAAATTATCTAGATATTGATGATAACTCTCACTCCTCAAATGTACCTGAAGGGTTAATAGTCACCCCTCATTCTCTTTTAAGTTTTCCCCTGTCTATACATATAAGAATGTAAATCTAACATGTTATTACTTTTCGATTTTCGTGACAAAAATTGTTGCAGCGGTCCAGGAATAAGTAATAAAATACATTTCAATCATTTTTACAAATGTCTGTCTGTCTGTTTGTATGACTGCTAAAGTACTGCGTTCACAATAAAACCATAAAGCATATCTTCGAGAATAACTTAGTCTTTGTTTTGTTAAACTAAGTACATTCTTGTTCGCGACAGTTTAGAGTAATCTGTGTTCATAAATAATGTGTGCAAAGTAAATGATAATAGACCTAATATTATATTAAGTAGATTTATAAAATGCATAGATTTGATAGTATAGTTTAATAGTTGATAATAGTTAAGATACACCCATCAGTATGTGTTTTAAGCGATAATAAAGAGATATATCTGATCGTGTTTTATTTACCACATATAATATCGTAGTATTGTAGTAGTGAGAAATACTTATTATAGTCATATAGTGATTTGTTAGTGATAGTGATTTGTCTAGAAATAGTATAAAATAGTATAAATTGTACAAATGTAATGTTTTTGTATGTAAATAAATAGAAAGCGAAGGCTGACTCATCGCCATACCGCCCCGCCTGTATAGTGAGTTAGGACGCAAAGAGCGCTTTGATCTGCGGAGCACCGCCAGCGTGCGTAAGCGGTGCTTTGTCCCGAAATCGTGCCTGAGAGCGACCTCAACAACCGGCGCGGGCGGTATAGATATCCTGTTTTGTACGAGTCGGCAACGCGAGCACATCCTTCGCTGCTCTACTAGCAAGAAGTCTTTTATTGCAAGAAAACCTGAACATTCTTCGACTTCAACTTCGATCTCATCAAGCCATCGTTATAGTTGTGAGTCATTCGGAGGTGGCTCATATTCTATCAAAAGTTATTGTAATTTAAATGACAACGGGGGGTGTAAGTACAAGAGCATAGTAGATAAATAAATGGACTTAATACATTCAGGTGATTTTATTAGTCAACTGTTTTTTACATGAGTTTCCATGCGGATGAAGTCGGGCACAGCTAGTATTTAATATAATTAAATAAAAAGTTATTTAAATTATTTTGACAGTTTTAAAGTTTATTTTGATAAGAAATCAACAAAATTAATTAGGAAAAAATTGTGCAATCTTCAATCTATTCTTTATCATAAAGCTGTGTGTGCATGATGGATACTGGCAGTTAAACTGCACAGACCCATGTGGTGGAGGTTCATTGTACTGATGCAACTCCCAGAGTTTATCAGGGCAGGTCTCCGACCACAGTCGAGGCGAAGATCTGTCACGGGAAGAGACATATTGCTGATACGGCAACACCTGCTTCCTCAACCACAAGTTGTGAGAGGGTGCTATAGAGTTTTAGTCATGCGAATCGGACATATCTCATCCTAAGCTATCAGGCAAGATGGATATACATTAAGGATCTCTCCATGTAAAAAAAAGGGCTGTGTTCAATAATATTACTGTACCTAATTTACAACATAATTACAAACAGATAAACCTTATTAATGTTATAAATGTGAATCCCCTTGTTATACTTTCACACATTAACTACTCAACCAGTGACCATGAAAAATTATGTAAAGACATTGTACAATAATAGTACTATTTTTTGATGGTGGTAGAGCTACACTGAAACTATTTCTGGTTTCAGCATGGGTCGGCTCGTCCGGGGTAGTACCACCCTTTCATAGAAAACCGATGTGAAGTAACAGTGCTTGCATTGTTGCGTTTCGTTCGGTCAGTGAGAGCGCCGGTGGCCCACCTCCCCTCCCCTCTTCTCTTCTCCCTTTCCCGCCCCTAATCCCTTCCCCAAAGGGTGGCAACGCACGTGCGACTCCTCTGGTGTTGTTAGTGTCCATGGACGGTGGTGATCACTTAACAGCAGGTGAGCCAACTGTTCGTTTGCCACTTATGACATTAAAAAAAAAAAAAATCTTGAGGTATAGGTCAAATTGACATTAATATAAACGAAGCTGCAGTTTGAAACTAGTTTGTAATATTACAAAGAACTAGGTACTCTCTCTCTCGCTGCCACGCGATGGACCCGACTCTCACCCGTGCAAAAAGTGCTAAGAATTAAATCTGATCTCAACATAACGCACATTATAATATGATTGTCGCAGTTGTTTCTTTCTCATGAAAAAACGCTAATGTTACCTGATTAATTGTCACAGAATAATATTACTCCTAGCGCTTAAGGCACTCACCCGAAAAGCTGTGTTCAATAATATTACTGTACCTATCTTACAACATAAGTACAAACATATAATCCTTATTAATATTATAAATGTCAATCACTTTGTTATACTTTCACACATTAACTACTCAACCAGTGACCATGAAATTATATAGGGCTGCATTATAAATTGGCATTCTGAAATAAGGGAGTCTGTGAGAGGGGGCTGACTATCCCTCTTTACCACTGGGGGGCCCATTGTGCTGTTACCTGTTTCATTGTTGTTGGAAGCATCTGTACATTGCACTGCGCCTCTTGTGCTGTGATATTCAACGTTTCACAGCCGCTTGCTTGAAATATCCTCTTGTCCATATTTCTATTTGTTGAAATCTTCTGCCAAATTATAATTTCACTTCACAATAAAATCATTATTTATAAATGTAATATTCTAAACGTCATAATGAGAGTCTAGCAATGTCTTTATAACCTGACATAGAACCTCAAACAACATCAAATAAGCATTTAGTACAATAGAAAACTAGATGTTTTATTACTTTAATCCAAATTTTTTAGCACCATCGAATACATTCGAAACTAACTCTAAACAATTTCTTGAGTAGGGATGTAAACGATACATCGATATAACAAAACATTGATGTACTGTTCGTAAGCATCGATGTTTAGCCTTCATAACATTAACATTTTGTTAACATTGACGATACATTGCTCTGTATGAACAATGTTTTGAGATGGGTAGCGCAATTTATTGTATTTGCTTCCGATAATCTTCCTCAGTAACATGTACGGAAGAAAGTTATATATAACCGTTTTAAAACATCGAACGGTACCGCTTACTTAACATAGGGTTGCAAAAATGTTTGTTTTTGATTTTTATTTTACGAAATAAAAATAAGTTATCTATTTTAAAAAGTACTTATTTACTAATTAAATAATTTCATCGATATATCAATTATAAAAATCGATGTTTGCTCAGAAATTAGATAAGAGTTATTCTTCATGAACAATGTTGCAACCCTCAATCTATAGCGCCATCTGTTGTATTCACTACCCACTATTTTCCTCAGTAGCACGTGCAGTCTTTTAATTATTACTAGAGAAATCTTTATTTTTTAAATCAGCGCCTCTAGTACCATGAGTTGGAAACAATACTTGTGATCTATAGATATTTCATTCGAATGAATTTATTCGTTTTCTCTAACTTTTTTTTTCTAAATCTATACTAATATTATAAAGAGTTAGAGTTTGTGACGTTGTAAGGGGTAATCTCGGGAACTACTGGTCCGATTTGGAAAATTCTTTTAGTGTTATATAGCTCATTTATCAGGGAAGGTTATAGGCTATATATCATCACGCTAAGACACATAGGAGCGGAGCAGCAATGAAGAATGTTGCAAAATCGGGGTATTTTTATCTATAAAGTTTGTGACGTTGTAAGGGGTAATCTGAGGAACTACTGGTCCGATTTGAATAATTCTTTCAGTGTTATATAGTTCATTCATCGAGAATGGTTATAGGCTATATATCATCACCCTAAGGCCAATAGGAGCGGAGCACAGATGAAAAATGTTTCAAAATCGAAATGTTTTTTTTAAAACCTGTATGCAATGTATGGTTTAATAAATAAAACAGAAAAAAGGGTATATTTTCCTTTAATTGTCTGGTTAACATAACTCTTTGGAGCATTAATTGTAAGTAACAGCTTATGAACAATATATAAGTATATTATTTTGATTTAAAGCGAACATTTTCGTTTCTTTTGGAAACTTTAGCCTTCATTTGGACCCCCCACAAATTTTCATGCAAGGGCCAGCGCACACTAGTTGTGGTGCGAAATAAAAACAGCACGTGAAAGAAATCCGCAATAGATGGTCCACGCACTGCGGTAGAATTTGCCGATAGTCTAAGAGCCAGTGAATGCCAGACCTTCGTTATTTTATATTGATATTTATTATTTGAACGCCTCTGGAGAAAACAATATTATTTTGCTTTTTTTATTTTGCAAATAACACAAATGAATATGTCTCCTATGTGTAAATAATAGCTTATAATCAATAAATAAGTATATACTTTTAATTCAATGCGAACATTATCTTTTCTTTTGGAAACTTTAGCATTCATTTGGACACCCCTCAAATTTTGATGTCATTTGCCTGTCTAAGGCAATCTAAACCGCTACAGATCGTAGTGTATGTTGCGTTCTTCGATCAACAATAACTAGATAAAGGGTCATGTACAAAATCGAAGCTAAAAGCTGTCCGGGTAAATATATACTTATGTGTAACTATTTGTTTACTAAGAAAGGGAGAAAAAGTTTTAAAACAGTTTTAAGTTCAACCTAATTACAACCACAACACTTTGTAAAAAAGTCACAAATGTTCAAAATATTATCTAATATTTACGATAAAACGAGTAAAGCAATAAATTACTCCCCTCACAAATGAAAAGACAACATAAACAACATTTAGTATGAATTCAACCTTAACACGCAATGAATAAAGTACTTTTTCCCGTTATTGTGCGTGGTTGAAAAGCCTTGGCCAAACATTTGTACTACAGGTATAAAATCGGTAATTTTGTTCAAAATTTGATATTATTTGTTAGTTTAAAGCTTAAAATATAACTTATTCAACATGTATTTAGCGAAAGTAAGATACTCCGGCCGTTAAATTGCTTTTTCGGGTATTATTTTTGCATCTTTTGAATACACTGCGGCATGTGAAACGTGCTTACATTAGCTGTGTATCAAACAAACTAAACCAAATAAAAGCTCACATTTCAAGTGAGCTGTCATTTATCGAGACGAATTTTTCGCGCCGACCCGTTATCTAGTTATTGTTGATTGAAGGTTGCGTTATAATGTGCTGCCAGTGTAACTGCTGAAACCTGTTTGCTTAATCAGCAATTGTTTATGCATCCTTTTCACATTTATGTTTATTTTCATTGTTACTCATACATCTGCGTTGATCCCTCTGACGTACTCTTAGTTAAAACTGTTTTCCGCACTTACAGTTAAATGTTTTCCCATAATCATAATGAATACTTGTTACATGTATAATTAAACCTCTTTTACTTTTCAAATTTTTCTTCTAAACATCACAGAGGAATTCTTTTTTATTGCTGCATTATTTGTACTTTGAGCACTGGCGCCATGTTGTCGACACTTGTGTTTATTTAGGTATCTTGGTTTACGGAACTTTTTCCCGCACCAACAGTTAAATGTATTACCATAATCAATCATAATGAATATTTGTTATATGTTTTCTTAAACAATCTTTACTTTTGAACATTTTCTTACAAATGTCACATTTGAATTCTGTTTTGCATGCTGCATTATTTGTACTTTTGATATTGTCGTGGTGTTGTCGATTCTTATGTTGATATAGGTGCATTGGTGTACGGAACTGTTTCCCGCACCAACATTCAAATGTTTTAGCATAATCACAATGAATACGCAATATATGTTGTCTTAAACTACATTTCCATTTGAACATTTTCTTACAAACATCACACTGAAATTGTGTTTTTAAAGCTGTATTATTTGTGCTTTTGATATTGACGTCATGTTGTCGATTCTTGTGTTTAAATAGGTATATTGATGTACGGAACTGTTTCCCGCACCAACATCTAAATGCTTTATCATAATCACAATGAATACTTGTTATATGTTTAATTAAATCACCTTTCGATTTGAACATTTTCTTGCAAATATCACATTGGAATTTTGTTTTTAATGCTGCATCATTTGTCGTTTTAACATTGGCGCCATGTTGCTTATACTTATGTTTACATAGGTGTATTGGTGTACGGAACTGTTTCCCGCACCAACATTCAAATGCTTTACCATAATCATAATGAATACTTATTATGTGACTTTTTAAATTAAATTTACTTTTGTACATTTTCTTGCAAATATCACATTGGAATTCCGGTTTTAATGCTGCATTATTTGTACTTTTAGCATTGGCGCTATTGTGCCGAATGTTGTGTTTATATAGGTGCATTGGTGTACGGAACTGTTTCCCGCACCAACATTCAAATGTTTTACCATAATCATAGTGCATACTTGCTATATGTCTTTTTAAACCATCTTTGATTTTGAACATTTTTTTACAAACATCACACTGGAATTCTTTTTTTAAAGCTGCATCATTTGTACTTTTGATATCGCCGTCATGTTGTCGATTCTTATGTTGATATAGGTGTATTGGTGTAGAGAACTGTTTCCCGCACCAACATCTAAATGCTTTATCATAATCACGATGAATCCTTAATATATGTTGTTTTAAATTACCTTTCCATTTGAACATATTCTTACAAACATCACATTGGAATTTTGTTTTTAATGCTGCATTACTTGTACTTTTAACATTGGCGCAATTGTGTCGACTCTTGTGTGTATATAGGGTATTTAGTCTACGAAACTGTTTCCCGCACCAACATTCAAATGTTATACCATGATCGTAATGAACACTTGTTATGTGGCGTTTTAAATTATCTTTACTTTTTAACATTTTCTTGCAAATATCACATTGGAATTCTGCTTTTAAGGCTGTATTATTTGTACGTTTAATATTGGCGTAATGTAGTCGTTTCTTGTGTTTACGTAGGTATATTGGTGTACGGAACTGTTTCCCGCACCAACAGTTAAATGTTTTACTATAATAATTATGAGTACTTGTTATATGTGTTTTTAAATGACTTTTATACCTGAACATTTTCTTGCAAATATCACATTGGAATTCTACTTTTAATGCGGCATTATTTGTAATTTTAACATTGGAGTTATGTTGTTGTCTCTTGTGTTTATTTAGCTGTATTAGTGTAGGAAACTGTTTCCCGCACCAACATTCAAATATCCTTCCAAAACGATAATGAATCTTTTTTAAGTGTGATACTAAATCAGATTTACTTTTATAAGTCCGCTTACAGAAGTCGCATTTATAATTAATTCCATCGACATTCGTTCCAGCACGAATTTTCTTTATACTCTCATGGTATATTTTAGATTTTTCTTTTTTATGGCTGTGTACATCATCCACATTTGCAAGCATAGTATCATGATTAACATGTTCATCGCGACAATGACACTTATGTGACTCGTTTCCTTCATTACCTACTAATGTAGGTGGTTTAATTTTTATATGTTCATTATTGTGTGTTAATAAATTAAATCTGAAAAATATAATAAAGATTATCAGTACCCATGGAGCAGTAATTAAAATGTTTAAATAAAATTTCGTCGTTCGTAACATTGATTAATGCTAGTGTTGGCGACGCAGCGAATGTTTCTTGGCGCAGCGCGATCCAGTAGTCTGACGCCACATAGGGCGTTGTGAGGACAAACAAATTTTCGTAATTTTGTGTTTTTAATTGTATATTTTTGGTATAATTCAAATAATTGTTTAACCTCATTACATAGTATAAAACAAAGTCCGTTACCGTGTCTGTCTGTCTGTCTGTTCGCGATAAACTCAAAAACTACTGAACGGATTTTCATGCGGTTTTCACCAGCAGATAAAGTGATTCATTAGGAAGATAAGAAGGAAGGTAGATAGGAAGGTAAGAGTATAGTTCAAGCTTATATACATATTATAGGTCGACTTTCGTATTTATTTCATTATTAACTGGGATTTAGTATTGGAGATTGATAAAAAGTATTTGCTTATCATCTATATATTAATACGTGAAGCGTAAATTTTGTATCCCTTTTTAACAGAATTGGGCGACCGTATGAACGTGAAATTTGGCATAGTTAAAATTTATATGGAGGAGAAGTGCAGAAACCTATTTATTTTATATAAAATGCATTAGAAGTACATTAAATTAATTAAAATATGCATTACTCACACTACTGCTTCAATTTTACACAACATATACAAAAAAGACATTTTGACATCTGTCAATAAAGGACATCAAAAAAGGTTGTGAAGGAGGTTGCTATGCTCGACTGTATGTACTATTTTACTCTTACGTTCCAATTACCCTTGTTCATTCTACATTCTACAATGATATTATAACACAATACCCTTTGACAAAATAACCCTAATGAAATACAAACTTTAAAAAATCAATGAACTATGGTCGAACGTCGACC
>MU158735.1:1299467-1398242 GCA_015888305.1 Antheraea pernyi | reverse complement strand
AACATTTTCTTGCAAATATCACATTGGAATTCTACTTTTAATGCGGCATTATTTGTAATTTTAACATTGGAGTTATGTTGTTGTCTCTTGTGTTTATTTAGCTGTATTAGTGTAGGAAACTGTTTCCCGCACCAACATTCAAATATCCTTCCAAAACGATAATGAATCTTTTTTAAGTGTGATACTAAATCAGATTTACTTTTATAAGTCCGCTTACAGAAGTCGCATTTATAATTAATTCCATCGACATTCGTTCCAGCACGAATTTTCTTTATACTCTCATGGTATATTTTAGATTTTTCTTTTTTATGGCTGTGTACATCATCCACATTTGCAAGCATAGTATTATGATTAACATGTTCATCGCGACAATGACACTTATGTGACTCGTTTCCTTCATTACCTACTAATGTAGGTGGTTTAATTTTTATATGTTCATTATTGTGTGTTAATAAATTAAATCTGAAAAATATAATAAAGATTATCAGTACCCATGGAGCAGTAATTAAAATGTTTAAATAAAATTTCGTCGTTCGTAATATTGATTAATGCTAGTGTTGGCGACGCAGCGAATGTTTCTTGGCGCAGCGCGATCCAGTAGTCTGACGCCACATAGGGCGTTGTGAGGACAAACAAATTTTCGTAATTTTGTGTTTTTAATTGTATATTTTTGGTATAATTCAAATAATTGTTTAACCTCATTACATAGTATAAAACAAAGTCCGTTACCGTGTCTGTCTGTCTGTCTGTTCGCGATAAACTCAAAAACTACTGAACGGATTTTCATGCGGTTTTCACCAGCAGATAAAGTGATTCATTAGGAAGATAAGAAGGAAGGTAGATAGGAAGGTAAGAGTATAGTTCAAGCTTATATACATATTATAGGTCGACTTTCGTATTTATTTCATTATTAACTGGGATTTAGTATTGGAGATTGATAAAAAGTATTTGCTTATCATCTATATATTAATACGTGAAGCGTAAATTTTGTATCCCTTTTTAACAGAATTGGGCGACCGGATGAACGTGAAATTTGGCATAGTTAAAATTTATATGGAGGAGAAGTGCAGAAACCTATTTATTTTATATAAAATGCATTAGAAGTACATTAAATTAATTAAAATATGCATTACTCATAACAGGTACTTCCACAATTATCGCTATCTTTATCATACAGCTAGTGTTGCGCTAAACTATAGTTAAGTTATTCTATACATATTATTTTTTATCTACGCTCTTTTATGTCTAAATAAAAAAATATTAAAATTAAAGCTATCTGGACATGGTTTGAACATACTTATTTTATTTACAAAAAATAGCGCCGGGCACATTATTGTTAATAATAAAAATGTCTGTCAATAATAACTTCATGTTTTAATAGCATTTCAAAGTTAGTGAAAACAAAACGTTCAAAAATTATATAAAAAATCAATGTTTTTGCCTGTAAAGGTGCGATATGTACTAATAAACGCAAAGTTTACCGGCATCCAGGTAGCCCCCACTCTTTTTGGAAGAACATAAAGAAATATAAAAAACTGGCTTATTGAAATTTGTTGTCGAAACCGTTGCTAGCTTTTAGACGAATAATTACAGGCAAGTGACAGTTGACGCGTCGTGCTCATATCTTTTTAATATTTATATTTTTCTTCAATACAATGAAGTGTGAAAAAGTTTTAATACAAGTTGAAAATACTTATGATGTCATTCAATGTTTAATTTATCATTATTTATTTTATGAATATATTTGATCGTTTTATTTACAATCTAACTCTATCAACTTCTTATTTTATAATGTAAACTATACTGATTGTATAGTAAACGTCTACAAAAAAGGTAAAAGGAACTTCGTTAGCCACTGGAGGTCCATATAAACCTCTAAAGCTTTTTCTTACATTACTGCCAAAATATGTAGGTTAGTTTTTATTTTAATAGAACCCGGTAGATGATGATACGAACAAGTTGTAGGCTTATTTTAAAAGATTTCTCACATACCATCTGGGTATATGTTTGAGTGAGTCCCTTGATAGTTTGGATTCACAAGTTTATTAAAAAATTTCGCATTTACAAATACAATTGAAACAAATGATAACCGATTTAGTGCAGAGAAAATTGCACGGGTCAGCTAGTTATTAATATAATCATAAGTTTTTTAAATATCTAATTCAAAAGTTATTCTGCGATCAGGATTTTGCATAGTAATAATGTAGTTCATTTTTTTTTCTTATGAACCACTGTTCTTTGCTTTTATCTAAGAACCCTTGAAATGTCAAATATGTGCTAATTATAATTATATGTCTTGATTAAATTTTGTTTTCATATCGTAATGTATTATTTCTTTATTCGAATTCGTTTTATGCTAATGAAACACCGTGAATTGTTATTTGTAATATATAACCAGAACGGATATAATCTTTAACGTAAATCTACAATATTTTTGCGATCACACGCCGACCCTATAATGGAGTTGGTTCTTTATGTTTTAAAATAGAAGCCGATACACTGTTGCAAGAGATTGATGGAGCTATCTGAAACGAGATCGGGGTTACAACGTAGCGTCGTCCGGTCGTGCTGAGCCAATGTAACGCGTAACTCGAAACAGATGACGCTTTAGACAAATACGTTTTTCGATTAAATTGAATATAAGAATACATGTTCTTTTATACCTAAAACGTGTCATATGTATTAGAATTGAAATCCCCTGAGTACTTAATGATAATTTTTAAATTTTTTGACTTTAATATCTATTGAACTGTACCAGGCTTTAGTAAATCATCTTTAATATAGTGTTGTTATAAATGTAACCAATATGTATTTTTATAACTTTAATATTTTGTATGAATACAACAATTGTTATTATTAGTATATATGTTTATGGTATTTATTTATATTATATAGTAGATATTATGTATTTATTTACTACTAACTAACTAACTACTAGCAGTGCCTGCGACTCCGTCCTCGTAGAACCTAACGTAAAAAAAACAGTCACTAATAAAATCATCTAAATGTATTAAGTCTATTTATTTGTCTAGTTTTTTATCGTACTTAAATCGCGTCGTCATTAAAATTACAATAACTTTTGATAAAGTTTTTTTTATATGATAGGAGGCAAACATACAGGTGGGTCACCTGATGTTAAGTGATCACCGCCGTCCATAGACACTAGTAATACCACAGGAGTCACGAGTGCATTGCCAGTGTGTGTTTGGGGGGGCAAGGAATGGGTGGAAGGTGGGGAAGGGGAGCTGGTCTTCTGGCGCTTTCACTGACCGAACGAAACGCAACATTGCAAGCACTGTCTGTCAATAAAGGACTGCAAAAAAGTTTGTGAAGGAGGTTGCTATGCTTGACTGTATGTATTATTTTACTCTTACGTTCCAATTAGGTACCCTTTTGTATTCTACATTCAACAATGTTATTAACCATAATAAAATTCAAACTTAAAAAAATCAATGAGTTATGGTCGAATGTCGACCAGTGGGCGCCCACTAGTATATTCGGTTCGCGCCTGGCAATTCAGCATAAGTAGTCGCCGAAACACCCATGACCTGTCAAAACTTGGGTCAAGCGGAATGTCAGCGAACCATGTGGTCTGGCCACCCATTCCTTTAACCTCGGGCGGATCGCTTCGACGGTCGTGAAACATGCACTGGGTGTCTTTAGACCTTCGGACCACCTCTGTAGGACCTGTGGGTTTCATCTATGCTCCGCTCGTATTGGCCTTATCGTGATGATGTATTATAGCCTATAACCATTCTCGATGAATGAGCTATATAACACTGAAAGAATTATTCAAATCGGACCAGTAGTTCCTCAGATTACCCCTTACAACGCCACAACGTCGCAAACTTTACCTCTTTATAATATTAGTATAGATTATGGATATAAGTAACTAATAATTTCTGTACAAAAAGTAATGATATCCCATCAAAAACATAAAAGTGAAATGAGAGCCAAGTTCAATATTATGATATATGCCTTAGTCGTTGACTTCAACAGCAAAAGAAGACCTAAATGTGTGCCAAATTCAATGGACAGTCCTGAAATTGATTTTCTTATCATTATTATATGGATTATATTATCATTATTTTAATTGGACCCGGTAGGTGATGCTGCCAACGGGTTCTAGGCTTATTTTAAAAGATTTCTCACATATCAACTGGATATATATTTGAGTGAGTCTCTGAGTAGTTTGGATTCACAATTGGAAATGGTAAGTGTTGCAGCGATCATTTAATGTATTTTAGCATTAAAAACATGAAATTAATTAAAATATACATTACACACACACACACACACAAATTGTAGATTAATTTTATAATGATATAATATGTAAATCAATAATATACATTAACAATCCTGAAATTGATTTTCTTATCATTATTATATGGATTATATTATCATTATTTTAATTGGACCCGGTAGGTGATGCTGCCAACGGGTTCTAGGCTTATTTTAAAAGATTTCTCACATATCAACTGGATATATATTTGAGTGAGTCTCTGAGTAGTTTGGATTCACAATTGGAAATGGTAAGTGTTGCAGCGATCGGGTTTTTTTTTTTTATGTCATAGGTGGCAAACGAACAGGTGGGTCACCTGATTTTAAGTGATCAACACCGTCCATGGACACTAACAACACCAGAGGAGTCGCAAGTGCGTTGCCACCCTCTGGGGGGAAGGGTTAGGGGAGGGAGATGGAGAGGAGAGGGCAGGTGGGCCTCCGGCGCTCTCACTGACCGAACGAAACGCAACAATGCAAGCACTGTTACTTCACGTCGGTTTTCTATGAGAGGCTCTTGCTACCCCGGGCGAGCCGACCCATTCATACTGAAACCACTAATAGTTTCAACGTGGCTCTACCACCATGACTTCCAGGCCTTTAAACGGCAACGGGTGCGGCTCGTACGACCTTCACCTCGGCAGATGTTAGGGAGGCATAAAGTCAGAGGCAACCCTCCTACCTCTGCGTCTCGCTCTACCACGTCGCATAGCGGTTGCTGTTGGCTCCCGTTCTCGAGCCCGTTCTGCCTCTTCTTTTTGACGGAGAACATTTTCACAGAACGTCAGGATAGCCGTCCATGACATTTCGTCCTTAAGCAGGGCACGAACTACCGATGGCAGGAACAAGTCTGGTCCTACCACGGCGACTAGCTCTGCACGTTGGTCTTCCCAGGCAGGACATTCCTGTAGGGTGTGCATAGCTGCATCAGTGTCACATAAGTCACAATGGTGACATCTGGTCGTCGGTTCGCGCCTGGCAATTCAGCATAAGTAGTCGCCGAAACACCCATGACCTGTCAAAACTTGGGTCAAGCGGAATGTCAGCGAACCATGTGGTCTGGCCACCCATTCCTTTAACCTCGGGCGGATCGCTTCGACGGTCGTGAAACATGCACTGGGTGTCTTTAGACCTTCGGACCACCTCTGTAGGACCTGTGGGTTTCATCTATGCTCCGCTCGTATTGGCCTTATCGTGATGATGTATTATAGCCTATAACCATTCTCGATGAATGAGCTATATAACACTGAAAGAATTATTCAAATCGGACCAGTAGTTCCTCAGATTACCCCTTACAACGCCACAACGTCGCAAACTTTACCTCTTTATAATATTAGTATAGATTATGGATATAAGTAACTAATAATTTCTGTACAAAAAGTAATGATATCCCATCAAAAACATAAAAGTGAAATGAGAGCCAAGTTCAATATTATGATATATGCCTTAGTCGTTGACTTCAACAGCAAAAGAAGACCTAAATGTGTGCCAAATTCAATGGACAGTCCTGAAATTGATTTTCTTATCATTATTATATGGATTATATTATCATTATTTTAATTGGACCCGGTAGGTGATGCTGCCAACGGGTTCTAGGCTTATTTTAAAAGATTTCTCACATATCAACTGGATATATATTTGAGTGAGTCTCTGAGTAGTTTGGATTCACAATTGGAAATGGTAAGTGTTGCAGCGATCGGGTTTTTTTTTTTTATGTCATAGGTGGCAAACGAACAGGTGGGTCACCTGATTTTAAGTGATCAACACCGTCCATGGACACTAACAACACCAGAGGAGTCGCAAGTGCGTTGCCACCCTCTGGGGGGAAGGGTTAGGGGAGGGAGATGGAGAGGAGAGGGCAGGTGGGCCTCCGGCGCTCTCACTGACCGAACGAAACGCAACAATGCAAGCACTGTTACTTCACGTCGGTTTTCTATGAGAGTCTCTTGCTACCCCGGGCGAGCCGACCCATTCATACTGAAACCACTAATAGTTTCAACGTGGCTCTACCACCATGAAATATTTAAGGGTTTATTAAGATTATTCACATTTAATAATATAATTGAAACTGGTAATAACGGATTTGTTGCAGATATAGTTGCACGGGTCAGCTAGTACTAAATAAATACATTTGATTGTAGAAAATGTATTACTTAAAATTGTTTGTTGTTACATGAAAAGAATTGAGCCGTATATAATGATATTTTAGAAAGTGTATTTATATCTGTATTAAACTTAGTTACTCAATGTTTAAATTTAACTTTATGTAGGTGGTAGAGCCACGCTGAAGCTATTACTGGTTTCAGCATGAATGGGTCGGCTCGACCGGGGTAGTACCACCCTCAAATAGAAATAAGACGTGAAGTAACAGTACTTGCATTGTTGCGTTTCGTTCGGTCAGTGAGAGCGCCGGATACCCAACTCCCCTCCCCCTCCCCACTCCTTCTCCCAAACACAGGCTGGCAACGCACTTGCGACTCTTCTGGTGTTGCAAGTGTTTATGGACGGTGGTGATCACTTAACGTCAGGTGACCCATCTGTTCGTTTGCCTATAATGCGTTATGACTTAAAAAAAAAACTTAATTGCAAGAGGCTTGCAGGTCTCTAGCCTTCTGCAAGTCTTACAGGGTCAGTCTTCGTATTGTTTTTGGACGTTTGCCAATTTTGGGCAACACAACAGAAATACAGTGAATATAAATAAAAAGAAAATGGTCATTATACACCCAAACTCTTTAAGCACAATGCACTTTAATAGGAAATACTACTTGTAATCATTTATTCTTGTACTTTTTAGAGATGCTATGAATTATGAGAATATAAAATGCATTTATGATTCAAAAGGATAACATATAACTATAATGGTGACACATACACACAATAGATTGTATTACGTTTATCCATCACAATTTACAATGTATGATATTATGAAAATACATTCATAATTTGACAAAGTAATTCGGTATATGAGAGAGTTTGTTTAAGACTTACCCATTTTTTAATATGCCACCACACATTGTGGGCTGAATTTCTTGAGGAGTTGCCTGGCCTTTATAAAGTACACGTGTATCTCCAGTGTTACTCAGTATTCAACACTCTTCTGACATCTCTGTTTCTGCTATAAACTTGTCCTCATCATTGATTTCTTCTGTTTTAATGAATGACAATGCCTCCTCTGAAACTTCCTGTTTCATTTCCTGTGTCTCTGGAACTTTTGATAGTTCCTCATTCTAGAATAAAAAAACAGTGGGATTTAGACCACAAAAATTGGGTCCCGAGTGAAAATCAGCGCTGAAGGACTAACCTCCAACAGCACACACGCTGACTTGTGGCCCATTTGCTACACACACACACACTTAACCATCAATTTGTTTTTTTTTATTGTTTATATGTTTTTTCTTTTTTTAAATTGTACGCGTTTTCATATTTACTTATGTGTGTTGCAAATAAATGTTTTTTCTTTCTTTCTTAAAAAACTTTAGCCCCATTTAGGTATATGTATATATTTATACATATAATAAAAATGTAGTGTCTGTATGTAACATAATTTTTTTTTTATTGATTGAGTATGAGGGTATACACACTACTGATAGCAAAAATGCAATATTGATAATTTTGTCGCTCTGTCTGATTGTTCCGTGTAATCTCCAAAATGGCTAAACCGATTTTGACGGGAATTTCACTTGCAGATAGCTAAAGTTACAGCAGGTTCCTTAGGTTAATCTAAATTAGACTATCTTTTAATCGCGGCTTCGTGCGCAATGATATTTCCAAAACGGTTGGGTTGATTTTCACCGGACTTTCACTGGCAGATAGTGGACATTATAAAACGTTATTTAGTTTATTTTAATTTAGATCAGCTTTTACCCATGGATTCGCCCGCAGTGCAATCCCCAAAACGGTTTGACCGATTTTCAATGGCAGATAACTGAGGGTCAGAGGTTGAATGTTATTTAACGGCCGGTCTCAATAATCTAACTCTAGTTAAATGTAAGTAGCTATCTGAGATATATCGTGTCTTCTTATCTATCTATTACTGGTGTTTCAATAACAGTATTCCCTCAAGCTCGGATAAGGTCACAGATAGATAGGATCTTCTAACTCCAGTTAAGAACGTCCCTCAGGTACGTTTTGTTTCTGCGTTTAAAATATTTAGTGTCATGTTTAAGATAAACATTATATGTATATTTAATATTTATATTTACTAAAATTATTATGAATCGCTAAAAACTACATTTTAACATAATTATTATTGAAAAATAATATTTATTGCACACTGTTTGCTCTTGTCATTTTACAATCTACTTAAAATTCGAAACGTAAAATAACAAAACGCTAATCTTGACTCGAATTAAAAAAAGTCGACGTGATTTGCCGCTGTTTGTACTTTTTCTAAGAATATAGTGTCATAATATTGTTTACATTTACATATTATAAATATATAGGTTCAGATTCTGTAAATTCAATTTCGTAGTTATTCGAGTATCAAAACTATGATCTTCAAATTTCAATAATCTGAGTCTTAATTAAATACACCGGCTTCATATAAATCAATATCATTAATAACACAAAACAAATCCATGGTTTTTTATTAAAATATATTATTTAAGAATCCTACAATAACGCATTATCCTTCAAAATCGGGCGATGGACAAAGATCAAACAAAGGATAGTGTGAACAAAGGAAAGTTAACCGTAAAAATGTTATTGAAATGCTTTACTTTTTTTTTCTATGAACTTATATAACTAGGGTAACGGATAGACCCTCCGGCAGGTAGTTTATAAGGAAAGATAGAATTCTTTATCTATCTGTGTTTATTGAAACGCAGAAACGAGCGAATAGTTAGCTGAGGTAGTTGTTTTAACTGTCAGTTACAGATAGATACGTTATTGGAACCGGCTGTAAGTTATTTTATTATAGACTAGCTGTTAGCAAAAATATAATGTTCACTGTAAACATGGGCGTAAAACATGCGTTTTACTAGACTCCAATAATAAATATAATTGAATTTCATATATTAATATTTATGTATGTAATCTGAATTGTAATGTCTTTTGAGTATTTTGGTCATTTTGATTTATTTAAGCGCTTTCGTCTACATCACTTAGTAACCAAAGTAATATATAAGAATATCGTATCTAGTTCAATGAGCACTATTTAAATGGTCAAATATTAAAAACTCCTAAAACAGATATAAAGTTTTATATCTTCATCGGATGTAAAGACTGGCCCTCTTCTAGTCCAGATTTAAATCCACTGGATTATAACATATAACATTTGGAGAGGAACTTCTGCATGAATCTCATCAGAGTTTGGAGTCTCTCGGAGCATCTCTGGTTAAGCGGTGGTATAATAGATAAGCAGTTTTTTTTTTATATTAGCCCTAGTACATACTGTAGTAGTCAACTGTGTTGATGCTCACCACTCAAAAACTATAAATCAATAAATATGTCCTGTTAACAAGGAGACATATAAAAGAACATAAAAATGAAATATTGACTAGCTTCTCCCCATAACTTAGTTTGCATAGAATAGTTATTTCGGGCTAATGCTAACATGCAGTGGAAAGTCTCAAAAGGAAAAAAACCTTTTAAAATATTCTTCATTCTTGTTCCGTACTTATTGGTCTTACCGTGAAGTTAAAGCCTTGCTCGATAAATTAGCTATCTACCTCTGAACGATTTTTTCAAATCAGACCAGTAGTTCTTGTGATTAGTTCATTCAACCAAATAAACACACCCTCCAGCTTTACAGTATTACTACAGATTAACAATTGACATAAGAAGCAACTAAAATATATGTTTTTATAGGGTAAATAAGTTGATTTCAGACATTTCTTAATGTGTGAAACAAATAAATTTTCATTGAACAGTTATTTATTACTTTGATAGTATAACTACTGTAATCACTGAAAACTTACAGTGTATTGGTTTTATGACCTTGCCTACAAACTATCATCAATAAGGACAACTTATGTTGAACTAATGGAAAAAATATTAGTACTCACTTCAATAACTATATTACTATCTATACCGCATTTATTGATGCATGATGCTGCTGTTGATGTCTGAGGGCATTCATCCTCAGGAAATTCTTCTTTCATTTCTGTCGATACACTGAATAGATCATCATAGTAATTGAGACAATTCGGTGACTTTAATGACTTATACCCACACTGGAATAGACAAATGGACTTGAATTAAACAATTGCAGATACAATATTAATTTATTAACTTATAATATTTTTCTTACATATATTGATTGGTTTAAGAAAACAATCTCCTAAGCTTTATAATATAAGAATAAATTATTTATCCTGAAATATATTTTTTCTCTGTATAATTTGGAAATGCATTTAGAAAAGTAAATATTTAAAAAAAAGTTATTTCTTAATATTCTTCTGTGGAAACACTATTATTAACCCCTTCAACCCTCATCTCTTAACTCTGTTTATTCATATTGATGATAAGTTTCATTCTCTCATTCCTCAAATGTACCTGAATAGTTTCTAAATGAATTAGAAAACATTTTGCAATCTTCAATCTATTCTTTATCATAAAGCTGTGTGTGCATGATGGATAGGGGCAGATAAACTACAGACCCATGTAGTGAAGGCGCATTGTGCTGATGCAACTCCCATAGCTTGTCAGTGGAGGTATAACATCCACTATCTCTTGAGTAGTCTACCAACTTGACCCCTCAGACCATAGTCGGAGCCAAGACCTGTCGGAGGAGGAGACATATTGCCGATAAGGCAGCACCTGCTCCCCCGACCACAAGTTGTAAGAAGGTAACATGGGGTTTCAGTCCATGCGAATATGTTCAATAATATTACTGTACCTATCTTACAACATAAGTACAAACATATAATCCTTATTAATATTATAAATATCAATCCCTTTGTTATACTTTCACACATTAACTACTCAACCAGTGACCATGAAATTATGTAGGGCTGCATTAGAAATTCGCATTGTGAAATAAGGACTGACGGGGGGAAAGTGAGAGAGGGCTGACTATCCCTCTTTACCACTCTCCCGCCATTGTACTGTTACCTGTTTCATTGTTGGTGGAAGCATTTGTACACTGCACTGCTCCTCTTGTGCTGTGTTATTTATTGCATTATACCCGCTTTCTTGAAATATCCCCTTGTCCATATTTATTGTTATAAAAATACTGTTTTTTACCAAATTATAATGTCACTTCACAATAAAATTATTATTTATATATGTATTAGAACATGTACTTTCTAGACTTCGAAATGAGACTCTAGCAATGTCTTTATAACCTGACATAAAACTGTAAAAACATTAAATTCCCATTGAGAGATTGAGAAATCCGGCTGCACCACAGATACGTTTGTATATATACAGAGTACATTGTATATAGGAGAATCTAGATGTCACTCTACGTTTTGGCGACATTAACGCTACCCGGCGTTCGGTTCACGAAACTTTCATCAGATAGACATATATATAGGTATATATACTCATAAGTGACTAACCTAAACAAATCAAGTTTGTTAGTACATACATAAGAGAAAATCAGGGGTACAAGTACAAAAACCCAGTAATTACAGTAGTAAGGGGTAACTATGTAGTTCTATAAAAATAAGACAAAGATCTGACAAGAAAAATATATTTTTTCATACGTCGAAGTCGAGTGAAACGGGATTGTAGAAATCCAATGCGATGCTGGGGTAGTGGGAGTCCAATGCGTTGACTGAGTAGTTGAAGTATAGAGAATCGTTGAAGTCTAAAATACAAGCCGGGTCGTCGTTAAAAACACAAAAAAAAACAAGAAAAAGCATACAGCATACATTCACACGAGAGAAAAAAAAACGAAAATGACATGTGATTTAAAAGTAGAGTTGCCAGATCATATTTTCCAAATATGGAAAATGCAAGAACAAAGAAACGGGAAATATATAGAAAAATAAAATGGAACACAGAATTTCACTCTTGTAGCAGTTTATAGTGGTTGCATATATTATCAAAATCTGTAAACAAATGAATACTAAATTTTGATAGTGTGTTTTGATTTTTGTTTTATTTAATGCCAAAAAACTATTTTTACAAAATAATATATTGATTTATATGTTTTGAAGGCGAACGTCAACGTCATTTTTTTCAAAACAAAAATCAAAACACACTATCAAAATTTAGTATTCATTTGTTTACAGATTTTGATAATATATGCAACCACTATAAACTGCTACAAGAGTGAAATTCTGTGTTCAAAAAAAGTCATACTGAGGAAGGACTGTTGCTGCCATAAGCTTTTACTGCTTAGAAGTCTACTTATATTTCAACAGAGTCCTGACTGGATATTATAAGGAGCAGTACGGAGTGCACAAATCGTCTTATTGATCAAGGATTGTTGCGGCCATAAGCTTGTCCTGCTTAGAAGTAATCCAAAATAATAGTGGAAAGGAAGTTTGATTTTCTAGTATTTTAGTTCTCGTTCTTAAATTCGGTTGCGTATATAGTAAATATTTATATATATATTTTTTTTTATAATTCAATATGTATTTTGCTAGTACTATGATTAATTGTAATTCGACTTTTTGTATTTAGGGCATTATGTCTTAATCCCAAGGAGGGTTGATGTCAGGCAGGCGGCCGATCATAAAAATTAAGCCAAATCATACTTCACAACATGACAAGCATAAAAAGGGGATTAGGGTTATCTCAGGGCAGGGCTCAAAGTAAGAAAGGAATTCGGGATGTAAAGTTGAGATTTGCGAGTTGGAATGTGGGAACTATGACTGGAAAGGGAAGAGAATTGGCAGATGTCTTACAAAGAAGATGCATAAATGTGGCTTGTTTGCAAGAGACGAAATGGAAAGGGACAAAAGCGAGAGAGATTGGTGTTGGATATAAATTTTACTACTGTGGAAGTAACGGTAAGAGGAATGGCGTAGGAATTGTATTAGATAATGAATTTAAGAAATGTGTGACGGACGTAAAAAGAGTAAATGACAGATTAATATTGGTGAAATTATTGATAGAACAGATGACGTTAAATATAATAAGTGTGTATGCGCCACAAGCTGGATGTAACGAGGCTGTGAAAGAGAAGTTTTGGGAAGATTTTGATAGGGTGATAATGGATATTTCACAGAATGAGGATATTTATATTGGAGGTGATTTTAATGGGCATGTAGGTAGAGAAAATGGAGGTTATGAGAGAGTGCATGGAGGCTGGGGTTTTGGGAATAAAAACAAAGAAGGTGAAAACCTCATTCAAGCTGCAGTTGCTTTCGATTTTGCAATAGCTAATACTTTTTTTCAGAAAAGAGACCAGCAGCTAATCACTTACAGTAGTGGTAACCACACTACTCAAATTGATTATTTTCTCTTACGACGAAATAATATTAAAATTGTGAAGGATTGTAAGGTTTTGCCTGGAGAGGTATTAGTTACTCAACATCGTTTATTAGTGTTAGATTTAAAAATAAATTTAAAACTGGCCGGAAATATTTACAAACCTCCACCCAGAATTAAATGGTGTCTAATGATGAATGATGAATATGGCAAAGAATTTAGGACCAAAGTTGTCAATAAAATGATAGAAATGGAAAAGATGGAAACGAAAACAGTTAATGAATGTTGGAATGAAATGGCAACATGTATAAGGAATGTGGCAAGAGATGTCTTTGGTGAAACGAAAGGAAGACAAAAGATAGATAAAGACACTTGGTGGTGGAATGAAGAGGTACAAAAGGCTTTGAAAGAAAAGAAAATAGCTTTTAAGGAATGGAAATGTATTGAAGACCAGGATAGCACGGTTAAAGAAAATAAAAGAATAATGTATGTAGAATATAAGAGAAATGCAAAAAGAGCGGTAGCTATTGCTAGAGCCAAAGTACAAGATGAATTGTACCAATCACTAGAGAGCTCACAAACACAAAAATATTTGTGTCGTTTAGCAAAAGCTAAAGAGAAGAGTACTAGAGATATTACGCACGTTAAATGTATAAAAGACGATAGAGGAAAAGTTTTGATGAATGATGAGGACATAAAGAGTCGTTGGAAGAGATATTTTGAAAAACTCATGAATGAAGAAAATGATAGGACCGGGGAGTTAGAGACTGTACCGTTAAATTTAGGTGTTATACAAGAAATAAGTGAGAATGAAGTAAGAAAAGCTGTGAATGGTATGAAAAACGGAAAAGCCGTAGGTCCAGATGGCATACCTATTGAAGTATGGAAGTTTTTAAAAGTAGATGGATGGATGTGGCTGACTTTATTTTTTAATAAGATGTTACAAGAAGAGGCGATCCCAAAGGAATGGTGCAATAGCATAATAGTACCTATCTTTAAGAATAAGGGTGATGTGCAGGACTGTAATAATTATCGAGGAATAAAGCTCATGTCACACAGTATGAAGGTTTGGGAAAGAGTGATAGCGAGACGAATAAGAGATGAGACTGAAGTGACTCAAAATCAATTTGGGTTTATGCCTGAACGAGCGACAACAGATGCCATTTTCGCACTTCGGCAACTGTGCGAAAAATACAGACGTGTACATAAGAACTTGCATATGGTGTTTATTGATCTGGAGAAGGCATATGATCGAGTACCCCGAGATGTTTTGTGGTGGGCTTTGAAAAAGAAAAAAGTGCCTGGAAAGTACCTACAACTTATTCGTGGTATGTATGGTCAAGCCAAAACACATGTTAGGTCCGAAGCTGGAGTTACCGATGATTTCAATGTGGCTGTAGGTTTACACCAGGGTTCAGCTTTGAGCCCTTATTTATTTCTTCTTGTTATGGATGCATTAACATCAGACATACAGGAGGATACACCTTGGTGTATGCTGTTTGCTGATGATATTGTTCTTATCGGAGAAGATGCTGTCGAGATTCAGAGTAGGCTGGAAAAATGGCGAGAAAAACTGGAGAATGTTGGTTTGAAAATTAGTAGAACAAAAACTGAACATTTGTTTTGCGACTTCGGTTGTACGTCTAGTTTTTCTCCTATAGCCTTAAATTGTGTATCCTTACCAGCCTGCTCTAATTTTCGGTATCTCGGTTCATTGATACAAAGCGACGGTGGCATTGATAAGGACGTGAGGAATAGAATAAATGCAGGATGGATGAAATGGCGAAATGTGTCTGGGGTAGCTTGTGACCCACGAATGCCTTTGAAACTGAAGGGGAAGGTTTATAAAGCTATGATAAGACCAGTCATGCTGTATGCATCTGAGTGCTGGGCTACGAAAGAGACGGATGAGAGAAAATTACATGTGGCAGAGATGCGAATGTTAAGGTGGATGTGTGGTGTGACTAGAATGGATAAAATTAAGAATGAGTATATCAGAGGAAGTTTGAAAATAGCACCAGTGACAGAGAAGTTGAGGAGTAATAGGTTAGCATGGTATGGGCATGTCATGAGGAGAGATGAAAACCATGTAACTAGAAAAGTGTTGAGTATGTTTGTGGACGGATATACGAGTAGAGGAAGACCGAAAAAGGTATGGATGGACTGCGTGAAAAACGATATGTGCGTAAAAGGTGTGAATACTGAAATGACATTTGACAGGAGAGAGTGGAAAAAGAAAACATGTTGTGCCGACCCTACTTAAGTGGGATAAGGGTAATGATGATGATGATAGTGTGTTTTGATAATATTTGTTCAGTTTACAAATAATCCTGGTTAGTATTATCGGTTGTAATATTTTACATGCAATATTTATTTAACAATGCCTGTTTACATTGGGATTGTTGTAGAGTTTAAAAATTGTAGTTTATGAAAAAATAATCGGGATCGTGTTCAGTTTACAAATAATCCTGGTTAGTATTATCGGTTGTAATATTTTACATGCAATATTTATTTAACAATGCCTGTTTACATTGGGATTGTTGTAGAGTTTAAAAATTGTAGTTTATGAAAAAATAATCGGGATCGAAAGTCCAAGGACAAAGGTGGTCGCCAATAGATGAAGATAAATTGACAGTCACCTTCGTCATGTCAGCATAAATCGACCCCAGCGAAAATATCCATTTTTACTTTACTTTGTTCGGCTATGTTTATATTTACCTGTAGAAATGACTTTTAATTACATACGGTGCCATAAATTAAGACGAAGTAGAGTATTGTTATTGGATAATCAATGTCATGTGCATCATTGTATTAGAGATCTTTCTGCTATACTATTTTTGTTAACTTACTAATGTAAAAATCAGGAGAACGAAACACCCTTATTAAATTTAGGAGGTTTCCTGTAAAATAGGGAGGCTTGGCAACTTCGTTTTAATGTTGCCAACGTTGACATCTACATTTCTCGTTTCTCGAAGTGACAGAACTGTTTCCTTCAAAATTAAGTTTATTTCAAAATAATAAAATATAGTTCTCAGTTTAAAGTTGCTGCTAAACAAGACTGGATTTGAATATTATAATTTTTTTATGATTAAATATTTCACAATCAATCATTTGGTGATGATAAACTGAGCAAAGCGTCATCTATGACTCGGAACCAGCAACTTTCGATTTATAATGCGATTCAATTTGATATCACAACAGACATTACGAACAACATTAAAATGGTGGTCAATTTATATTGGTCACATTTTATGTCAGCTCTGTTCTTCTAGCTTATAACACTATGGTTTAGGTTTTTGGCGGGATTTTGGTCTGTCATGTAGTGGATTTTATATTTTATTCATAATCTTGTGTTACTTGACTCTATATTGTGTAAAATTGGTGGTTTTTATGTAATATAGTTTGTTTATTGTGCATAAGTGAAGTGAATAGAAAATAATACCACGGACCATGAATTCTGAGATGCCACAAAAACTCCATGGAAAGTTCTAACAAGGGAGCCACCATCTTGTTAGAATATTGAATTAATTACTCGACAATGGAAATTAACAAACTCTCTGGAACATATACGCTACTATTAACAAATAAATTTAGATAAAAAGATGGATAAAAGAATATATTATAGAAGATTTGGCGTTTCTGCCTTTACGTTAATTTGGACATAGAAAAGATTTGGCGCGTATGCCTTTATATTAACTTGGACATAAAACTGACTAAAGAATAAATAAGAACTACCTATATTGACAACTTCACAAATAAAAGATGATTTTAAAAAATGAAAGAAATATTATATAGATTTGGCGATTAGGCCTTTGAAGAATACATAAGAACTACCTATATTGACAACTTCACAAATAAAAGATGATTTTAAAAAATGAAAGAAATATTATATAGATTTGGCGATTAGGCCTTTGAAGAATACATAAGAACTACCTATATTGACAACTTCACAAATAAAAGATGATTTTAAAAAATGAAAGAAATATTATATAGATTTGGCGATTAGGCCTTTGAAGAATACATAAGAACTACCTATATTGACAACTTCACAAATAAAAGATGATTTTAAAAAATGAAAGAAATATTATATAGATTTGGCGATTAGGCCTTTGAAGAATACATAAGAACTACCTATATTGACAACTTCACAAATAAAAGATGATTTTAAAAAATGAAAGAAATATTATATAGATTTGGCGATTAGGCCTTTGAAGAATACATAAGAACTACCTATATTGACAACTTCACAAATAAAAGATGATTTTAAAAAATGAAAGAAATATTATATAGATTTGGCGATTAGGCCTTTGAAGAATACATAAGAACTACCTATATTGACAACTTCACAAATAAAAGATGATTTTAAAAAATGAAAGAAATATTATATAGATTTGGCGATTAGGCCTTTGAAGAATACATAAGAACTACCTATATTGACAACTTCACAAATAAAAGATGATTTTAAAAAATGAAAGAAATATTATATAGATTTGGCGATTAGGCCTTTGAAGAATACATAAGAACTACCTATATTGACAACTTCACAAATAAAAGATGATTTTAAAAAATGAAAGAAATATTATATAGATTTGGCGATTAGGCCTTTGAAGAATACATAAGAACTACCTATATTGACAACTTCACAAATAAAAGATGATTTTAAAAAATGAAAGAAATATTATATAGATTTGGCGATTAGGCCTTTGAAGAATACATAAGAACTACCTATATTGACAACTTCACAAATAAAAGATGATTTTAAAAAATGAAAGAAATATTATATAGATTTGGCGATTAGGCCTTTGAAGAATACATAAGAACTACCTATATTGACAACTTCACAAATAAAAGATGATTTTAAAAAATGAAAGAAATATTATATAGATTTGGCGATTAGGCCTTTGAAGAATACATAAGAACTACCTATATTGACAACTTCACAAATAAAAGATGATTTTAAAAAATGAAAGAAATATTATATAGATTTGGCGATTAGGCCTTTGAAGAATACATAAGAACTACCTATATTGACAACTTCACAAATAAAAGATGATTTTAAAAAATGAAAGAAATATTATATAGATTTGGCGATTAGGCCTTTGAAGAATACATAAGAACTACCTATATTGACAACTTCACAAATAAAAGATGATTTTAAAAAATGAAAGAAATATTATATAGATTTGGCGATTAGGCCTTTGAAGAATACATAAGAACTACCTATATTGACAACTTCACAAATAAAAGATGATTTTAAAAAATGAAAGAAATATTATATAGATTTGGCGATTAGGCCTTTGAAGAATACATAAGAACTACCTATATTGACAACTTCACAAATAAAAGATGATTTTAAAAAATGAAAGAAATATTATATAGATTTGGCGATTAGGCCTTTGAAGAATACATAAGAACTACCTATATTGACAACTTCACAAATAAAAGATGATTTTAAAAAATGAAAGAAATATTATATAGATTTGGCGATTAGGCCTTTGAAGAATACATAAGAACTACCTATATTGACAACTTCACAAATAAAAGATGATTTTAAAAAATGAAAGAAATATTATATAGATTTGGCGATTAGGCCTTTGAAGAATACATAAGAACTACCTATATTGACAACTTCACAAATAAAAGATGATTTTAAAAAATGAAAGAAATATTATATAGATTTGGCGATTAGGCCTTTGAAGAATACATAAGAACTACCTATATTGACAACTTCACAAATAAAAGATGATTTTAAAAAATGAAAGAAATATTATATAGATTTGGCGATTAGGCCTTTGAAGAATACATAAGAACTACCTATATTGACAACTTCACAAATAAAAGATGATTTTAAAAAATGAAAGAAATATTATATAGATTTGGCGATTAGGCCTTTGAAGAATACATAAGAACTACCTATATTGACAACTTCACAAATAAAAGATGATTTTAAAAAATGAAAGAAATATTATATAGATTTGGCGATTAGGCCTTTGAAGAATACATAAGAACTACCTATATTGACAACTTCACAAATAAAAGATGATTTTAAAAAATGAAAGAAATATTATATAGATTTGGCGATTAGGCCTTTGAAGAATACATAAGAACTACCTATATTGACAACTTCACAAATAAAAGATGATTTTAAAAAATGAAAGAAATATTATATAGATTTGGCGATTAGGCCTTTGAAGAATACATAAGAACTACCTATATTGACAACTTCACAAATAAAAGATGATTTTAAAAAATGAAAGAAATATTATATAGATTTGGCGATTAGGCCTTTGAAGAATACATAAGAACTACCTATATTGACAACTTCACAAATAAAAGATGATTTTAAAAAATGAAAGAAATATTATATAGATTTGGCGATTAGGCCTTTGAAGAATACATAAGAACTACCTATATTGACAACTTCACAAATAAAAGATGATTTTAAAAAATGAAAGAAATATTATATAGATTTGGCGATTAGGCCTTTGAAGAATACATAAGAACTACCTATATTGACAACTTCACAAATAAAAGATGATTTTAAAAAATGAAAGAAATATTATATAGATTTGGCGATTAGGCCTTTGAAGAATACATAAGAACTACCTATATTGACAACTTCACAAATAAAAGATGATTTTAAAAAATGAAAGAAATATTATATAGATTTGGCGATTAGGCCTTTGAAGAATACATAAGAACTACCTATATTGACAACTTCACAAATAAAAGATGATTTTAAAAAATGAAAGAAATATTATATAGATTTGGCGATTAGGCCTTTGAAGAATACATAAGAACTACCTATATTGACAACAATCAAATAAACGATTTTTCACCCCCTTAGGGGTTGAATACTTTCTTCAAATTTATATGGGACCACCTCTGAATATAATCGATACAAATAAAAAAAGAATCATTAAAATCGGTTCATAATTGAGGGAGATATCGATTAACATACATAAAAAAATTAAAAAATACACACAACGGAACATAGTAACCTCCTCCTTTTTCGAAGTCGGTTCTCGTATTAAATGCACCGCGCTCGTTGAATGTTCGCCATCTTGCTCATTTGTCTCGCTTTGGTTACGTTAGGTTAGACTTGCAAAAAAGGATAACGCGAACTTGCCTCGGGCGAGAGCGGTGCAGTTATTAGGAAACTTTTTTAAACCAAGTATTTAATACGTATTTAACTTTTTTGTAATAACATGGACAGTGTATTGGCTTCTGACCTTGCCCACAAACTACAAGGAGAAATTATGTTGAACTAACGGAAAAAAATATTAGTACTCACTTCAAAACCTATATTACTATAAATTCCGCTTTTATTGATACATGATGCTGCTGTTGCTGACTGAGGGCATTCATCCTCAGGAAATTCTTCTTTAATTTCTGTCGATGCACTGAATAGACCATCATAGTAATTGAGACAATTCGGTGACTTTAATGACTTATACCCACACTGGAATAGATAAATGTACTTGAATTAAACAATTGCAGATGTAATTATAATTTACTAACTTATCATAACTTTCTAATTTATATTGATTGATTTAAGAAAACAATCTCCTAAGCTTCATAATATTGGAATAAATTATTTATCCTGAAACATATTCTTTCTCATTTATAATTTTGAAATGTGTTTAGGAAAGCAAACATTAAAAGAAAAGTTTATTTCTTAATTTTCTTCTGTGTCAACACTATTATTAACTCCTTGAGTCCTCATCGCTAACTTTGTTTCTTCATATTGATAATAACAATATGTCCTTAAATGTACCTGAAAGGTTAAAAGTCTGGGACTGCATTAGAAATTCGCATCCTGAAATAAGGGTTGAAGGGGGTCGAGAGGGGTGGGGGAGGGGATGTCTATCCCTCTAAACCACTCCCCCGCCGCAGAATGGTATAGTTATATACAATAACAATTATGAAATAGTTATTAACAGACTTATTCACAAACACGTATAAACTATATTACCCTTTGTACTATTGTATTGAATTAAAAAGGGACCTATTAGACTTGTGGGGCCGTGAATAATACCACACATTTTAGATAAAAATACAATGTTTATTATAATTACGACAAATGTACACATATGAAATATTACAATGATTATGCCGTATAACTTTTCGCGAGCCCGTGGGAGTGCGTACGCGCAACCTCTCGGCGTAAGAGGTGCGGAGTGACTGGCGCAAAGAGTATAATAAGTAATATAGTAAGACTGGCGCTCCGGGCAAAACCGATCACACATGAAGCGCGCCGCGGAGCGCAGCCGACCGATCCCGAGCTGTCGCGAGTATCGCTACAGACTACTCGGAGTTTCTCTGCCACGCGATGTACCCGGCACTCGCACGGGTAATCCATGGAGTGCTAAGAATTACGTCTCGTCTCAATATAATTCAGATCACCATATGACTGTGGTAACTAGTTTGTTTCTCATCAAAACACTGTACTGTTTGTTACCTGTTTCATTGTCGGTGGAAACGTCTGTACATTACGCTGCGCCTCTTGTGCTGTGGTATTCAGGGCTTCAAAGCCGCTTGCTTGAGATATCCTCTTGTCCATATAACTATTTATTGAAATCCTGTTTTTTGTCAATTTATTACTACACAATGAAATTAATATTTATATATGTAACATGTATTTAGGTTTACCCGTTAGATTGTTTCTAAGCATTTACTAGACTTCTAGCACTGCCTTTATAACCTGAGACAGAACTCCTACCAACATCAAATTTGCAATGAATGCAGTAGAAAACTAGAAGTTTTCATTGCAAATTTGATGTTGGTAGGAGTTCTGTCTCAGGTTATAAAGGCAGTGCTAGAAGTCTAGTAAATGCTTAGAAACAATCTAACGGGTAAACCTAAATACATGTTACATATATAAATATTAATTTCATTGTGTAGTAATAAATTGACAAAAAACAGGATTTCAATAAATAGTTATATGGACAAGAGGATATCTCAAGCAAGCGGCTTTGAAGCCCTGAATACCACAGCACAAGAGGCGCAGCGTAATGTACAGACGTTTCCACCGACAATGAAACAGGTAACAAACAGTACAGTGTTTTGATGAGAAACAAACTAGTTACCACAGTCATATGGTGATCTGAATTATATTGAGACGAGACGTAATTCTTAGCACTCCATGGATTACCCGTGCGAGTGCCGGGTACATCGCGTGGCAGAGAAACTCCGAGTAGTCTGTAGCGATACTCGCGACAGCTCGGGATCGGTCGGCTGCGCTCCGCGGCGCGCTTCATGTGTGATCGGTTTTGCCCGGAGCGCCAGTCTTACTATATTACTTATTATACTCTTTGCGCCAGTCACTCCGCACCTCTTACGCCGAGAGGTTGCGCGTACGCACTCCCACGGGCTCGCGAAAAGTTATACGGCATAATCATTGTAATATTTCATATGTGTACATTTGTCGTAATTATAATAAACATTGTATTTTTATCTAAAATGTGTGGTATTATTCACGGCCCCACAAGTCTAATAGGTCCCTTTTTAATTCAATACAATAGTACAAAGGGTAATATAGTTTATACGTGTTTGTGAATAAGTCTGTTAATAACTATTTCATAATTGTTATTGTATATAACTATACCATTCTGCGGCGGGGGAGTGGTTTAGAGGGATAGACATCCCCTCCCCCACCCCTCTCGACCCCCTTCAACCCTTATTTCAGGATGCGAATTTCTAATGCAGTCCCAGACTTTTAACCTTTCAGGTACATTTAAGGACATATTGTTATTATCAATATGAAGAAACAAAGTTAGCGATGAGGACTCAAGGAGTTAATAATAGTGTTGACACAGAAGAAAATTAAGAAATAAACTTTTCTTTTAATGTTTGCTTTCCTAAACACATTTCAAAATTATAAATGAGAAAGAATATGTTTCAGGATAAATAATTTATTCCAATATTATGAAGCTTAGGAGATTGTTTTCTTAAATCAATCAATATAAATTAGAAAGTTATGATAAGTTAGTAAATTATAATTACATCTGCAATTGTTTAATTCAAGTACATTTATCTATTCCAGTGTGGGTATAAGTCATTAAAGTCACCGAATTGTCTCAATTACTATGATGGTCTATTCAGTGCATCGACAGAAATTAAAGAAGAATTTCCTGAGGATGAATGCCCTCAGTCAGCAACAGCAGCATCATGTATCAATAAAAGCGGAATTTATAGTAATATAGGTTTTGAAGTGAGTACTAATATTTTTTTCCGTTAGTTCAACATAATTTCTCCTTGTAGTTTGTGGGCAAGGTCAGAAGCCAATACACTGTCCATGTTATTACAAAAAAGTTAAATACGTATTAAATACTTGGTTTAAAAAAGTTTCCTAATAACTGCACCGCTCTCGCCCGAGGCAAGTTCGCGTTATCCTTTTTTGCAAGTCTAACCTAACGTAACCAAAGCGAGACAAATGAGCAAGATGGCGAACATTCAACGAGCGCGGTGCATTTAATACGAGAACCGACTTCGAAAAAGGAGGAGGTTACTATGTTCCGTTGTGTGTATTTTTTAATTTTTTTATGTATGTTAATCGATATCTCCCTCAATTATGAACCGATTTTAATGATTCTTTTTTTATTTGTATCGATTATATTCAGAGGTGGTCCCATATAAATTTGAAGAAAGTATTCAACCCCTAAGGGGGTGAAAAATCGTTTATTTGATTAACATCCACTTCATATTTACGTATTTTCGTGAAATTGGAACCGATTTATTATATCCATTAGAAACCAGATATATTTATGGACACTAAAAATGGAGAAATACATTTTTTTTTCCAAAAAAATAAACCGCCTTCGATGTGAAACACAAATAAGGCACTAAAAAGCGAAAAATAACTGAATTATAAAATTAACCAAATTAAATAAAAAATATTGATATTCGCGCTACCGAATAATATATTAGAAGTCGATGCGTAGTGTGGTCTTACATGAATGTAACATAATTATTTTAATACTCAGTGATTACAGTTGCTATACTATCAAAGTAATAAATAACTGTTCAATGGAAATTTAATCGTTTCACACATTGAGAAATGTCTGAAATTACTTACATTACTCTATTAAAATATATTTTGGTTGCTTCTTATGTCAATTGTTAAATCTATACTAATACTATAAAGCTGGAGGGTTTATTTATTTATTTGCTTGAGCATTCACTAATCTCAGCAACTACTGGTCTGATTTGAAAAAATCTATCAGAATGAGATAGCTCACTTATCATTTCATTTCATGCTAAGACCAATAGGAGGGGAGTAAGAATATTTTAAAATGTTTTTTTTCTTTTAAGAGTTTCCACTGCATATTAGCGTTGTATGTAACTATTCCATGCGGACGAAGTCGCTGGGAGAAGCTAGTCGATATATAAAACAAACAAATTGTGTATGAGTACCTAATCACAGAGTATTTGTGAAGTAAAAGAGAGAACAAACAATTAACGTAAAATGAAAATAAAATAAGTAAAAACTGTTAGGGCACATTAATAATTACAACACCAGTGCGTTCGACATATTTATTGTAAGTGACATGGCATAGACATTACAGATTTTTGGGGTGTAAGGGGTGTCAAATAACATCATAAGACTTGAGACACCCAAGCCAACCTCACCTGCACGTGGTGCACCCTGCTGAATAACGAACGAGGCAATGGCGAAAGCGGGGTGGTAGGGTTTTACAGCCTGACTGGCTCGCAACCACCATGTATATGGCGAAAAAGCCCGTCATAGTGATTCGCTTCCACGGGTCGCGTTTCGGGATCAGCCTGTGCATATCCAGCTATTCGCAGGCCGGCATGGCAGCGGCGACCAGCGATAGATAGTGTGTCACTCGGTGGTCGCCGTTGTTTTTGGACTGTACTGTGCTTACCATCAGGCAAAGTGCAGTCACTTTGCCGTGCTACAATAAAAAAAAAAAAACAGAGTTAATCACAGAGTAACATGTAATACTCTCTTATTTATTTTATTCCTCAACAAAAACAAGTAGAAATAGTATAACGTAGATAATAATTAAAAAGACGAACTTAAAATTTTGATCATTGATCATTTTATCAAAGGAAATAGACAGATAGAGTAAAAAAAAACATTTTCAATGTCTCTGTCTACCCCCAATAGAGGTACCCTGTGGACTGAAGGTCAAAACTGTCAGTCAAAAAAATAAACACAGAGTATAAAAAGATCATAGATTATTATTTACCTAGTTAGGACATAAACTGTATTAAAAACTTTGGAGATAGCATTGAGAGCGAAGCCACAGTTAATACCTCGTCTAAATTATATAAATGTAGCTCAATATTTTTGTGGTCTAAAGTACATTGTTTTTTCTTTGATTCTAGAATGAAAAGCTATCAACAGTAGTTCCAGAGACACGGGAAATAAAACAGGAAGTTTCAGAAGAAATCCATGATAAAAAGGACAAGTTTATAGCTAAAACATATATGTCAGAT
Organism: Antheraea pernyi; assembly: GCA_015888305.1. Classification (NCBI taxonomy): domain Eukaryota; kingdom Metazoa; phylum Arthropoda; class Insecta; order Lepidoptera; family Saturniidae; genus Antheraea; species Antheraea pernyi. Next base: position 1,372,172 of record MU158735.1, on the reverse strand, counting down.
GAGTATCGAATAGTGAGTAACGCTGGAGATACAAGTGTACTTTATAAAGTCCGGACAGCTCCTCCAGAAATTCAGCCCACAATGTGTGGTGGCATATTAAAAAATGAGTAAGTCCTTAACAAACTCTCTCATATCTGGAATTAATTTGTCAAATTATGAATTTATTTTCACAATATCATTCAATGTAAATTGCGATGGATACATGTAATCTATACATATAATAAAAATGACGTGTCTATATGTAATATAAAAAAAAAATTTACTACTTGGGTACGAAAGTATACATGCTACTGATAACAAAAACGCAATTTTTAAAATTTTTGTCGTTCTGGCTGTCTGTTTTTTCCGGGTATTCTCCGAAACGGCTAGACCGATTTTGACAGGAATTTCTCTGACGCAATTAGCTGAAATTACAGTGGGTTTCTTAGGCTACTCCAAATTAGACTAGGTCTGCAATGCTATCTCCAAAACGATTGGACCAATTTTCACCAAACTGTCACCAGCAGATAGCGGATATCATTTCAAGTAATTTAGTCTATTTTAATTTAGATTAGCTGTTAACCGTGGCTTCGCCCGCTGTACTATCTTCAAAACAGTTCAACCGATCTTCACGAAACTGTCACTGACTGATAGCTGACCTTATAAAAAGTAATTGAAGCAATTTTAGTTTATACTAGCTGTTAACCGTGACTTCGCCCGCTATGCTATCTCCAAAACGGTTCGATCGATCTCCACATAACTTTCACTGGCAGATAGCTAATCTTATAAAAAGTAATTAAATCAATTTTAGTTTATACTAGCTGCTTAGCAAAAACATAAAAATTTACATAGCTCCATCGAGTTTTCAATGTTTATTTTGGCTTTTTCTGGCCCTGTTCATATTCTGTTTACTTTTATTCATTATATAGTAATTATATATCATTCTAAACACATTGCACATCAAATTTAGTTATATTTTAACAATTCGCGTAATCCTATGTACTTCTAAATTTAATATTTTTTCATTTTAATTCTGTTCTAAAATGTGTATTTTACATTGAAAATAAGTTATTTAAAACAATTGTTTCAATTACACTTTGAATTATACCATAAACATACAACTAAAAACACAAAATTACTTTGTCCTCACAACACCCTATGTGGCGTCAGACCACTGTGGGACGCTGCGGCAACAAATATTCGCTGCGTCGTCAATACTAGCAGTAATCAAAGTTACGAAACACGAACTTTTATTTAAACATTATTTACTGATGGGTTATTTTTCAGATTTAATTTATTAACACGCAATAATGAACATATAAAAATTGAACCACCTACTTTAGTGGGTAATGAAGGAAATGAATTACATAAGTGTCAGTGTTGCGATGAATATTTTAATCATGATAATATGCTTGCACATATTGATGATGCACACAGCCATAGAAAACACAAATCAGAATTAATCTATACTAATATATAAAGCTGAAGAGTTTGTTTGTTTGTTTGTTTGTTTGTTTGGTTGAACGCTATGATCTCAGGAACTACCAGTCCGATTTTAGAAAGTCTTTCGGTTTTAGATTTCTTATTTATCGAGGAAGGCTATAGGCTATATATAATCACGCTAAGACCAATAGAAGCAGAGCACCAATGAAGAATGTTTCAAAATCGGGCACTTTTTTTGCTTTTGAGCGATTACGCTATTATTATATACGTTGCCATGGTAACGTGTTAAGTAGTAGTAATAATATTCGTCCAATAGGACAGGCGAAGGAATTAATCCATACTGCCAATTCTGAAGTTATGTGGTAAGTATCAAAGCTAACATTTTCAAAGTTTATTTTATTTTCCTATTCAAATAGTTCATAGGCGAAGGAATTAATCCATACTGCCAATTCTGAAGTTATGTGGTAAGTATCAAAGCTAACATTTTCGAAGTTTATTTTGTTTTCCTATTCAAATAGTTCATACTACTTTTATTTCCAATTTTTTATTTGTTCTCTATTACGTATTATAAAAATAAAGTTTATGTGTGTACAATTAAAATAACAACTTTTTGATGAATGGATATGGCTACAAATGACCAAAAAAAACTTTTTTTATACTTTGTCTATATTTTTATATTATTATATTTTGTCTGTTTGTTTGTTTGTTCTGGGTAATCTCCAAAACGACTGGACCTATTTTAATGGGAATTTTACTTTTTACTGCCAGATAACCGAAATTATAGCGGTTGACATATTGTATTTTATTTGTCCGCGGCTTCGTCCGCATTACTTTGGGCCGATTTTCACGGGGTATTCACTGATAGATAACAGACCTCATAAAAAATAATTTAGGTTTTTTATTCGCCTTCGGACGCAGTGGAATATCCGTAATGCTTGAACTGATTTTCACGGGACTTTCACTGGAAGATAACTCACCTTATAAGAAGTAACTTAGACTATTTTATTTTGTTTCTCAAGACTTCGTCCGCAATATCCTTCTATCTCCTAATTGATTGGACCGACTTTCACGGGGCTTTTACGGGCAGATAACTAGCGGGCTCGGAAGACGTTATACGGACGGAGACGGATAATAAAATGAAAACCTTGACAAATTATACCTAAACCTTCCCCATAAATTATCATTCTATCTACTGGTGAAAATATGGTAAAAAACTGGTGAAAATGGTAGTTTTTGACTTTATCGCGAACAGATAAGCTGTCAGAGGACTTTTTTTTAACCGACTTCGAAAAAGGAGGAGGTTACTATGTTCGGTTGTATGTATTTTTTTAAGTATTTTAATCGATATTTTAGTCAATTGTGAACCGATTTTAATGATTTTTTTTTATTTGAATTGGTACACTATGTAGTGATTAACTGCTACCTGGGCATTCGTTCGTGTGAAATTGATCAAACATATGTTACAACCGCGATAGATGTGTACCTTACTGGACTCCAATAATAATAAATATACCTAATTGAAAGTCATATATTTGTATGTAATATGAATTATATCATCTTTTTGGTTAATTTGGCGGCCATATTGTTTTATTTACCGCGTTTGCTTCTACATAACTCAGCATTTATAGCAACGTATAAGAATAACTTAAGTATATAGACAATACGGGCATATTATATCTATATAATAAAAGATTTAAGATATATTATTCGATAATGTATAGGTTATATAATTTTCATTACTTTCTTATATAGTGTTAGTGAACACTGAGTTTGGTATATAGTAGATTGAAAATCCAGGTATGTTGCTGATGATAAATCCCATCCCATTCGATATATTATTAGTATTCATATATCTAATGTACACTTTACATGTTACAGTAGATGGCGTTCGTGTCGAAGTTACAAATGTTTTTGAAAAAGCGTTTCTGTAATGTACACACCCACCCACAATTTTACATTTCTTTAATACATTTTAAAAAAGAGCGTGCGGAGCCGCGGGTAACAGCTAGTATATCATAAGAGTAGAAAGAAAATTAATGCTGGCAGGAATGTCGATGAAATTAATTATAAATGTGACTTCTCTAAACGGATTTATGAAAATAAATCGCACTTACAAAATATTAATTATAATTATGGAAGGATATTTGAATGTTGGTGCGGAAAACAGTTTCGTACGCAAATACACCTGTATCAACATAAGAATAAGCAACATAGCTCCAATGTTAAAAGGACAAATTATGCAGCATTAAAAAAAGAAATCAAATGTGATGTTTGTACGAAAATGTTCAAAGGTAAATATAGTTTAAAACAACATGTATTAAATATTCATTATGATTATGGAAAAACATTTGAATGTTGGTGCGGGAAACAGTTCCGTACACCATTATACCTTAATGGTCATAAGAAGAAGCAACATGGCGCCAATGTTAAGAGGAAAAACGATGCAGCATTAAAAAAAGAATTCAAATGTGATATTTGCAATAAAATGTTCAAAAGTAAAGAAAATTTAAAGATACATATAACAGGTATGCATTATGATTATGGTAAAACATTTGAATGTTGGTGCGGGAAACAGTTCCGTACACCAATACACCTAAATCAACATAAGTATGTGCAACATAACTCCACTGTTAAAAGGAGAAATTATTCAGCATTAAAAAATGAATTTCAGTGTGATGTTTGTAAGAAAATGTTCAAACGTAAAGATAATTTAAAACAACATATATTAAGTATACATTATGATTATGGTAAAACATTTGAATGTTGGTGCGGGAAACAGTTCCGTACACCAATACACCTAAATGAACATAAGTATAAAAGACATAGCTCCAATGTTAAAAGGACAAAAGATTCAGCATTAAAAAAAGAATTCCAATGTGATGTTTGCAAGAAAATGTTCAAATATAAAAATAATTTAAAAAAACATATATTAAGTATTCATTATGATTATGATGAAGTATTTGAATGTTGGTGCGGGAAACAGTTCCCTACACCAATACACCTGAATCAACATAAGTATAAGCAACATAGCTCCAATTTTAAAAGGACAAGTGATGTAGCATTAACAAGAATTCCAATATGATGTAACAAAATGATGAATGATGTTCAAACGTAAAAGTAGTTTAAAAATACACATAACATGTATTCATTATGATTATGGTAAAACATTTAACAGAAGTTACGGAAAACACAGTTTCTCCCTCGGCAACACGATGGACCCAGCACCCGCACGGTTAATCCATGGAATGCTAAGAAGTTCGTCTCATACCAAAATGACAGCCCGGAGAGACGGGATGACGCTGGAAAGACAGTAGAGGGCAATGGCCTTGCAAGCCTAACCCGGGAAACCCTTGCCTCCTTAATTCTATACCTGGGTCGCAAGTTCTGGGAACTGCTCTGAGTTTCTCCCTCAGCCACACGATGGACCCGGCACCCGCACGGTGAATCCATGGAATGCTAAGAAGTTTGTCTCATACAAAAATGACAGCCCGGAGAGACGGGATGACGCTGGAAAGACAGATGACTGGTGGAAAGACAGCCGAGGGCAATGGCCTAGCAAGCCTAACCCGGGAAACCCTTGCTTTCTTAATTCTATACCTGGGTCGCAAGTCCTGGGAACTGCTTTGAGTTTCTCCCTCAGCCACACGATGGACCCGCCCGCCCGCACGGTGAATCCATTGAATGCTAAGAAGTTCATCTCATAGTTAAAAGTACACCAGAGAGATCAACGCAGATGTAAGAGTTACATTAAAATTAAAAATAAATAAAACGTGAACATTGCGAGTTAGTTTTTAAAATGAAAGGGTATTAAGCTTGACATTTGAAAAGGATGCATAGACAATTGAGGTACAATTGCCGATTTAGGAAACAGGGGTCTAAACTCTTGAAATTTATTTATTTCAATTCAAGGAGTTACGATCGATTCACAACGGCGTCTTTAATGGTACCCGGTCATAGTATACACACAATACGTCACATTAAAGTGTTATATCTCTAAGCTTGATTCATAGTTTTTGTAGTGTTATCTAACTTTATAACGCTAGAATAATGATTTATACAAGGTTAAATATTCTTAAAAATATGTCGCAGCTGTTAAAATCATGCTTAAATAATGATTTTAATATTGAGAACATGTTTTTTAGTCTGTGCCACAGAATAAAGTCTGCCATAATCTATGCTTCATACTGTCAGATTAAACATCAAAACGTTGGAATGTTTTACAAAATTTTGGGATATATTTATTATATGACTATCAATTTATATCAAGAAATCATTTAAAATATGCGAAAGAGAATATTCATGAAGTGTGTGCGTTAATAGAAAATTTCATCTGAGGTTCAATTAGGTATATCGTAAATTTTCCAACTCGTTTTAAAAGTTAAATGGTGTAAAACGTGTTGGTAACGACTTCCAGTACATCTCTAGGTAGCACACATATTCATATGTTTTATTTCATTTGGTTAATTTGATAAACTATTTATTTTCCGCTTTTTAGTGCCTTATGGGTTTTTGATTGATATTGAAGTCGGTTAATACTTTTTTTTGAAAATTTACTTTATTGATGTAGAATATCAATTTTTAACCGACTTCAAAAAAAGGAGGAGGTTATCAATTCGTCTGTATTTTTTTTGTTATGTTTGTTACCTCATAACTTTGAACTGTGTGAACCGATTTTGATTATTCTTTTTTTATTTGAAAGCTGGTACTTCCCACGTGGTCCCATTTCAATTCCAGTTCCGACAACGGCATCCAGTACAAAACCGTATAAGTTTTAAATTTGCATTAAGTATGTATACGACAAATAGACGAATAACTCAATATCACGCTAACCGATTTCGATGATTCATTTTATATTGGAAAGGATGTACTTCAAGGGTAGTTTGATGAGAGTTTGGTTAGGTTCTGATTATGGGATCCGCGACAAAGTAAGAAAACTTTCAAGAAACGAGCCTACTCCTTTCTTAAGGGCCGGCAACGCATCTGTGTTTCCTCTCGTGTCGCAATTGTCCATGGGCGGCCGTGATCACTTACCATCAGGTGACCCGTATGTTCGTTTGCCACCAATATTATAAAAAAAACTCTTCAATTCTTAGGAGCCTATTGTGCTTATGTTCGTTGCTGTGTTGCAACATGACGCAAGCATTGTAATTACATTACTTAAGGTGTATAATGTGTGAAGCGATGGTAGCCGAGTTGGTGGTAGAAACTATCGCGGATTACTGAAAAGGTTGCGTTCGTACCAAACGTTACTTATTGTACAACCAATTGAAACCATATCGCATACCATACCGATAGATACCATACCGCAAAAATGCGCATATTTTAATATACTTAAGGCGGAACGGAGTTCGCGGGCACTGCTAGTAAAATATATTTATGTACACTAAAAATGGAAAAATAAAGTAAATTTTCAAAAAAAAGTATTAACCGACTTCAATGTCAATCAAAAACCCATAAGTCACTAAAAAGCGGAAAATAAATAGTTTATCAAATTAACCAAATTAAATAAAACATATGAATATGTGTGCTACCTAGAGATGTATTGGAAGTCGGTGCCAACCAAACCGAAAATCATATCATCTACAGGTACAAAGTTTAAGTCCACTCTCGCGTCTCTGTAATACAAAAATTTTGGTTGGTAACGACTTCCAGTACATCTCTAAGTAGCACACATATTCATATGTTTTATTTAATTTGGTTAATTTGATAAACTATTTATTTTCCGCTTTTTATGGGTTATACTTATGGGTTTTTGATTGACATTGAAGTCGGTTAATACTTTTTTTGAAAATTTACTTTATGTAACATCGATCTTTTTTATAAGTAAACATCGATGATTATAAATGAAATGGAGTGTTTTGTCAATGTTTTAGAAAAATATGAAATATGGTGAATAAGTACTTTTAAAAATAGGTAACTACGTACGTAAAATAGAAATCAAAAAGAATTGTTTTAGCAACCTTCTGCTTAGCAAGCAGTACCTATCGATGTTTTAAAACGGCTTTTTATAATTTTCTTCCTTACATGTGACTGAGGAAGGTAATCGGAAGCAATAAATGGCGCTACACATCTCAAAATATCGTTCATACAGAGTAATGTATTGTCGATGTTAGGATGCTGAATAACAATGTTTATGATTAATACATCAATGTTTTAAAATATCGATGTATCGTAAGCATCCCTACTCATGATTTTGTTTTGTTTGGTTTTGTTGCGTTTCGAATATATTTGATAGTGTCAAAATATTTGGGAAAAAGTGATTCTGGTTTTCTACTGTATTCATAGCAAATTTGATGTTGGTTGGTTCTACCTCAGATTTTAAAGACTGTGCTAAACTCTCAATACGAAGTCTAGAAAATGCTTAGAAACAATTTTAACCGCTAAACCTTAATACATGCTACATATATATAAATAATAATTACATTATAAAGTGAAATTAAATTAAATTGGCAAAAAATAGGATTTCAATAAATAGAAATATGGACAAGAGGATATCTCAAGCAAGCGGGTGTGACGCACTGAATACCACAGCACAAGAGGCGCAGTGCAATGTACAGATGCTTCCAACAACAATGAATCAGGTAACAGTACAGTGTTTTGATGAGAAAGAAACTAACTGCGACAATCATATGGTAATTTGTATTATCTTGAGATGAGACTTAATTCTTAGTACTCCATGGATTGCCCGTGCGGCTGTCTGTTCCATCGCATGGCAGCGAAAGAAACTCCGAGTAGATGTTATAATATTACAAACTAGTTTCAATCTGCGGCTTCATTTGTGTTAATGTAGATGGGGCTGCATTAGAAATTCGCATCCCGAAATAAGGGGTGAGAGGGGTGGAGGAGGGGGCTGACTACCTCTCTAAACCACTCCCCCGCCGCGGAAAGTTATAGTTACTGAGATATTCATGATCAAAGTTTTGAAACTATGTCGCCTCCGAACAATGATTGGTAATTTTGTATATCAACAACATGATGATTTTTAAGTTTTAATTCAACAGTTTGTACAATACTGTGTCTATATATTAGTAGAGCAAAAAATTATTGCTGTAAAAATGAAAATTTTGTGGGAAAAAAATAAATTTGAAGTATTTAAAGCTCTTGTAACAGTACTAAAAATTATAGTAATTTTGTATAAAAATTTTTTTTTCTGAAATAATAGTGAACAATTATAAAACAACAATAAATATATAAAAACAACCAAATTATAGTATTATAAACCTTAAAAATGCGCAACTGAAGGAAAAATCACGTTCCGTTACAGTAACTTCAAACACATATTTAAAAAAAACTACGCGTCTCCGCTGGCTGAGGGGGGTGTCTTTTGAAAGGGGTAAGCAACCACAATAAAAAACAACCCTTAACAACCCCACATTCGTGATGCGAATTTCTAATGCCAAGCCATGTAGATTTGATCTATATCTCAAGAATGGTACTATTATTGTACAATGTCTGTATAATTTCATGATCACTGGTTGAGTAGTTAATGTATGAAAGTATAACAAATAGTGTAGGATCCACTGTCCATTTTTGCACTTGGTTAGTATCAAGCAGTAGCTTCATTTTTCTCAACAAGATCCCATACAAAAACTCGATTGTGATAGGTAATAGGTGTAGCAGGGATAGAATATGTTGATTTGATGATTTCCAACAATTTATTACGAACTAGGACTTTTTTTTCTTGTTAAACCTGGTGATAATTATATAAATTATTCTAAAAAATATTTGTCCTACAAAATGTATGATTTGATCAAAGTGTATACCTTGTATGTATCGATAAGGATGTCATCAAAAAGTAAATTTTCAAAAAAAAGTATTATCCGACTTCAATATCAATCAAAAACCCATAAGGCACTAAAAAGCGGAAAATAAATAGTTTATCAAATTAACCAAATTAAATAAAACATATGAATATGTGTGCTACCTAGAGATGTATTGGAAGTCGGTGCCAACCAAACCGAAAATCATATCATCTACAGGTACAAAGTTTAAGTCCACTCTCGCGTCTCTGTAATACAAAAATTTTGGTTGGTACCGACTTCCAGTACATCTCTAGGTAGCACACATATTCATATGTTTTATTTAATTTGGTTAATTTGATAAACTATTTATTTTCCGCTTTTTAGTGCCTTATGGGTTTTTGATTGATATTGAAGTCGGTTAATACTTTTTTTTGAAAATTTACTTTATTTTTCCATTTTTAGTGTACATAAATATATTTTACTAGCAGTGCCCGCGAACTCCGTTCCGCCTTAAGTATATTAAAATATGCGCATTTTTGCGGTATGGTATCTATCGGTATGGTATGCGATATGGTTTCAATTGGTTGTACAATAAGTAACGTTTGGTACGAACGCAACCTTTTCAATAATCCGCGATAGTTTCTACCACCAACTCGGCTACCATCGCTTCAGACATTATACACCTTAAGTAATGTAATTACAATGCTTGCATCATGTTGCAACACAGCAACGAACATAAGCACAATAGGCTCCTAAGAATTGAAGAGTTTTTTTTATAATATTGGTGGCAAACGAACATACGGGTCACCTGATGGTAAGTGATCACGGGCGCCCATGGACAATTGCGACACGAGAGGAAACACAGATGCGTTGTCGGCCCTTAAGAAAGGAGTAGGCTCGTTTCTTGAAAGTTGTCTTACTTTGTCACGGATCCCATAATCAGAACCTAACCAAACTCTCATCAAACTACCCTTAAAGTACATCCTTTCCAATATAAAATGAATCATCGAAATCGGTTAGCGTGATATTGAGTTATTCTTCTATTTGTCGTATACATACTTAATGCAAATTTAAAACTTATACGGTTTTGTTATATAATTTAACTACTACTAACTACACTATTCCAGTCCTATGCTCAAAAATAGTAGTTTTTATATCCCAGATATAAAAATAATTAGTATAAAGCTGAATCTTCTTGAATAGCTTCGTTTAGATGAGACACTCAACAATTTCCTGTATGAAAATCCTCAATTGTGGTAGCTAACAGAGGTAGCAAGGATAAAATATGTTGATTTGATGATTCTCAAAAATTTATTACTAAATGGTTTTTTTTTGTTAAATCTTAAGATAGTTATCTAAATTATTTGAAAAAATATTAGTCTTACAAAATCTATGGTTTGATCAAATAGTCACCTCCTTCAGACATGTCTAGACATGATAAGGAAGTCATTTAAAATTATTACTAACCAGCTGATTTTATTTTTACTTAGTTAATATGTGTATAAATAAACACTGTCATACAAATTGCATGGTTATTGCAGTACTCCAATTGAATACATATATGAAATTAACGAAATTAAAACTCAATTTTCTTTTATTACTACAGTTCAGTCACACTGGTACTCATACGCAGAGCATTGCTTGCTGTGTATTAGGTATCTCACGTTAGTGTTGACATAAGCATACGTTACATATACATACATACATAAGAAATGTTTTTAATATGTAAACTAGTGGGCCCGGCAGGTGTTGTCCCGCCCTGATTATAAAAAAATCCTTGACAAGTTATACACCAAAACGTTTCTCATAAATGACTTTATCTACTGGTGAAAACCACATGAAAATCCGTACAGTAGTTTTTGAGTTTATCACGAACAGACAGACGCAGTAGGGGACTTTGTTTTATACTATGTAATGACGCACAAAACCATACATAAGTATGTTTCAGAATAGATAATTTATTCCAGTATTATAAAGCTTAGGAGAATGTTTTCTTAAATCAATCTATATAAATTAGTAAATTTATAATTGTATCTGCAGTTGTTTAATTCAAGTTCATATGTCTATTCCAGCCCTGTTATAAGTCATTAAAGTCACCGAACTGTCTGAATTACTATGATGATCTATTCTGTGCATCAATAGAAATGAAAGAAGAATTTCCTGATGATGAATACCCTCAGTCATCACACATCGATAACAGTGGTATAGACAGTACCATAGTTTTTGATGTGAGTACTAATAATTTTTCCGTTAGTTCAACATAATTTCAGGGTCTAAAGCACTCTGGGTTCTCTTTGTTTCTAGAATGAGGAACTATCAAAAGTTCCAGAGATACAGGAAATAAAACAGGAAGTTTCAGACGAGGCGTTATCATTCATTAAAACAGAAGAAATCCATGATAAAGAGGCCAAGTTTATAGCAAAAACAGAGATGTCAGAAGAGTCTCGAATATTGAGTTATGCTGGAGATACAAGTGTACTTTATGAAGTCCAATCAACTCCTCAAATTCAGCCCACAGTGTGTGGTGGCATATTAAAAAATGGGTAAGTCGTTAACAAACTCTTCCAAATATCTGTGTGTGTCTATAGCATCTCTGTAAATTGTGATGGATACATGGAATACATACTATTGTGTGTGCGTGTCTCCATTACAATTATATGTAATTCATTTGAATCATAAATGTCTTTTACATTCTCATAATTCATAGCATCTATATGAAAGTATAAGAATAGATGATTGCAACAAGTATTTCCTATTAAAGTTCATTATGTGTTTAAAGATTTTGGGCTTATAATGATCATTTTCATTTTATTTATGACTGCATTCCACTAAGCGCTCACAACGCTCACGCTCACGACCGCGTGTTTTCCCGTTCCACTTAATCCCGAGCGTTACAATCAATCGTACACCCAAGTGGAACGCGTAATGGGGCATTTTGAGCGTTCAAGTAAATAAATAATACAAATGGCGATCTAGAAATAATAAAGCAAAAGCTTTAACAGTAAATTGTAATAATTATTATGTAAATCGATTTAAGTATATTGAAAGATAAATGTATAATTCAATTTTTATATTTAATTTTAATGCAGTATTTAATTTATTTGCATTCCAATAAAATAAGAATGTCTTTTGAAGCAACAATAGGACAATTGTATATATTATTAAACTATGTTTTATAAAAGAGTACAAATGATACATTTTCTCATTTAACTTTATTTATTATAAAATCATAAAATATATTTCTTGGTTTAATAAAAAAATATTAAATTATCATTAAGTGATTATAAATTAATTTCCTCTCAGAATGTAAGGATTCCAAACATTTATAACTAAAATTTAAAATTATACAAATTTCATTAACATATTTCATATCAATATATTAATACATTTAATTAATCCATTAAATACAACATGTTATTTAATATAAATATTCTTTACTGCGTCTAATAATGCCATTTTTACGGTCGCCATCTTTATTGAAAAATCCGGCAATTTCGTCAACGCTCACATCGACCCATGTGCAGACATGGGACGTCGTAAGCTTCGCGTGAGCATATGTTATGACGTCATTAATGACGTTTTCGGAGCGACCGCAACGCTCGCGGTCGTCTAGTGGAACGGCAAAAAGGTTGTTGTGAGTGTTGTGAACGTCTAGTGGAACGCTCCCTATATCCACTGTATTTCTGTTAGTGTTGCCCAAAATCGGAAAAAAGGAAAACAACAATACCAAGACTGACCCCTGTAACACCTGCACAAGACTAGATTTGCAAGACTCTTCCAGTTAAGTTAAACGTAAACATTATTGAGTAATTGATTTCAATACCTATATTAACATACACTTTCTTAAATATTGGTATACGCGTGGAATAGTTACTTAGGCTAACGCTAACACGTAGCAGAAGCACTCAAGAGGAAAAAATCACGATTTTGAAATATTCTTCACTGGTGCTGAGCTTTTATTGGTCTTAGCGTGATGATATGAATCCTATCACATCCCTCGATAAATGAGCTATATGGCACTGAAAGAATTTTTCAAATCGGACAAGCAGTTCCTGAGATTACCCCCTACAAGATCACAAACTCACAACGTTATAAACTTTACCTCTTTATAATATTAGTATATAGATAAGTCCCAATACTTTTGATTTAACAACAAACAATCTTAAATAATAAATTTTCTACAATTAAATGTATTTATTTAGTACTAGCCGACCCGTGTAACTTCGTCTGCACCGAATCGGTTATTACCCGTTTTAATTGTATTGTTAAAGGCGAAAAATCTTAATAAACCTAAACAAGAAACTCGATTGCAGCGACACGTACCATTTCCAAGTGTGAATTCAAACTAACCAGGGTTTCACTCAAACGTATACCCAGTTGATTTGTGAGAAATTTAATATCTATATATATCTATTCTATATTCTTCTATATATTATCTATAATAAAAATGAAGCGTCTCTATGTAATATCAAAATAAAGATTTTTTACTACATGGGTACGAAAGTATACACGGTATACAAAACAAAAAATGCAATTTTTAATATTTTTGTTGGTCTGTCTGTGTGTTTGTTCCGGGTAATCTCCGAAATGGCTAGACCGATTTTGACAGGAATTTCACTGGCACTTAGCTGAAATTACAGCGGGTTTCTTAGGATACTCTAAATTAGACTAGGTATTAACCGCGGCTTCGTCTGCAATGCTATCTCCAAAACGATTAGACCGATTTTCACCAAACTTTCACCGACAGATAGACGACATCATTTCAAGTAATTTCGTCTATTTTAATTTAGACTAGCTATTAACCGGGGCTTTGCCCGCAGTACTATCTTCAAAACAGTTCAACCGATCATCACGAAACTTTCACTGACAGATAGCTGACCTTATAAAAAGTAATTGAAGCAATTTTAGTTTATACTAGCTGTAAACCGTGACTTCGTCCGTAATGCTATCTCCAAAGTGGCGTCGGACTAGAGTGGCGCGCTGCATCTAAAAACATTCGCTGCGTCGCCAACACTAGCTGTAATCAAAGTTACACAAGATGAACTTTTGTTTAAATATTTTAATTATTATTCCATGGATACTGATAATCTTTATTATATTTTTTCAGATTTAATTTATTAACACACAATAATGAATATATAAAAATAAAATCACCTACATTAGTAGGTAATGAAGGAAACAAGTCACATAAGTGCCATTGTTGCGATGAACATGTTAATCATGATGATATACACAGCCATAAAAAACAAAAATCTGAATTATATCATGAGAGTATAAAGAAAATTCGTGCTGGAACAAATGTTGATGGAATTAATTATAAATGCGACTTATGTAAGCAGACTTATAAACGTAAATCTGCTTTAGTATCACACTTAAAAAAGATTCATTATCGTTATGGAAAGATATTTGAATGTTGGTGCGGGAAACAGTTCCCTACTTTAGTCCACCTATATCAACATAAGGCTAAGCAACATGGCGCCAATGTAAAAAAGACAAATGTTGCATCATTAAAAAAAGAATTCCAATGTGATGTTTGTAAGAAAATGTTCAAATTGAAATATAGTTTAAAACAGCATATATTAAGTATTCATTGTGATTACGGTAAAACATTTGAATGTTGGTGCGGGAAACAGTTCCGTACACCATTACACCTACATAAACACAAGAGTCGACAGCATGGCACCAATGCTAAAAGTACAAATAATGCAACATTAAAAAAAGAATTCCAATGTGATGTATGTAAGAAAATGTTCAAATTGAAATATTGTTTAAAACAACATATATTAAGTTTTCATTATGATTATGGTAAAACATTTGAATGTTGGTGCGGAAAACAGTTCCCTACTTCAATACACCTATATCAACATAAGTATTATTGGCATGGCATTGTTGCTAAAAGGACAAATGATGTAGCATTAAAAAAAGAATTCCAATGTGATATTTGTAAGAAAATGTTCAGATATAAAGCTAATTTAAAACAACATATACTAATGATTCATTGTGATTATGGTAAAACATTTGAATGTTTGTGCGGGAAACAGTTCCGTACACCAAGACATCTATATAAACACAAAAATCAACAACATGGCGCCAGTAATAAAAGCACAAATAATGCAACATTAAAAAAAGAATTCCAATGTGATGTTTGCAAGAAAATGTTCAAATATAAGGATAACTTAAAAAAACATATATTATGTATTCATTATGATTATGATAAAATATTTGAATGTTGGTGCGGGAAACAGTTCCCTACTTCAGTACACCTATATCAACATAACGCTACGCAACATGACAGCAATGTACAAAGGACAAATGTTGCAGCATTAAAAACAGAATTCCCATGTGATATTTGCAAGAAAATGTTCAAATATAAAGATTGTTTAAAAAAACATATATCAAGTGTTCATTATGATTATGGTAAAACATTTGAATGCTGGTGCGGGAAACAGTTCCGTACACCAAGATACCTATATCAACATAAGAATCGAGTACATGACACCAAAATTAAAAGTACAAAGAGTGCAGCGTTCAAAACAGAATTCCAATGTGATATTTGCAAGAAAATGTTCAAAAGTAAAGATTGTTTAAGAAAACATATAACAAATATTCATTATGATTATGGTAATACATTTAACTGTTGGTGCGGAAAACAGTTTCGTACACCAAGATACCTATATAAACACAAGTGTCGACAACATGGCGCCAGTGTTAAAATTACAAATAATGCAGGAATAAAAAAGAATTCTACTGCGATGTTAACTAGAAAAAATAGAATAGTAAAAGAGGTTTAATTATACATATAACAAGTATTAATTATTATTATAGGAAAACATTTAACTGTAAGTGCGGTGAACAGTTCCGTACATCTTTATAGTTAAAAGTACGTCAAAGGGATCAACGCAAATGTATGAGTAATAATGAAAATAAACATAAATGTGAAAATTGCAAGTTAGTTTTTAAAATTAAAGGGTATTTTTTTTTCTATCATAGGAGGCACACGAACAGGTGGGTCACCTGATGTAAGTGATCACCATCATCCATGCAACACCAGGGGAGTCGCAAGTGTGTTGCCAGCCTGTGTTTGGAAAAAGGGAAGGGAAGGGGAGGCGAGGTGGGTCTCCGGCGCTCTCTTTTTTTTTTTTTTTTTTCGAACTGACTATGCTATTGACCTGGCAGGGTCTTTACAGCTTCACCGGACTACTAAGGCCGAGCGCTTAGGGCACTCAGCCGATTTTGGTTTTGGGTAACATACACAAGGGTGCACGCACACCTCGGCTTGGGCTGTTTCCTGGAAAAAGACACGTCTGTCCTAGCTAACTATTCTAAGCTATTCATACATATATACATTTGTGAACCATACAATCGAAATTGCAGTATTCACAAATGAATACGTGTATATCGGAATGAAACGAACTAAAAGTAATTGGATTCAGTTCGTTGAAGGAAAAAAAACAAAACCCTCCCACCATGTGTATATATGTGCACGTGTGTGAGAGAGATGATCTCATATGTGTGTTCAAGTGATGTAGATGAGTCACTGTATCGCGAAAATAATATCAAGAGGGCTCCGCGCGGGGACGACCTAGGCTCGAGATATTATTGAGAACCGCGAAGTGTGCGGGAGCTAATAGGGATCGATTACAAAAGCGTGGGCGCAACACGCATTATATAAGATTGAATTTAAATTTACTAACGGTGACGGCACCGAAGTCTAAAAATAGACACAACAAAAATTATTATTATTGTTTGACGGTTATTTTTAGGGGAAGATAGACGTAAATACGCGATTTACTCTATCTTATATGAGTTATTTATTTTGAACGGCTGTCCGAGCGAGCCGTTGTAGTGTAGCCGCGATGGCTGGAAATCTATGGATTGCCGTGACGGCACCTAGTAGCGGATTACGAGAGCACTCTTCGTACGCCGAGATCTCCGAGATCTCGTGGAAAATGAGTAGTTGACCTGCGTAGTCAATACTCGATAGGGAAAAGGAGTATGCGGGGTCATCCTGTGAAGGATTAGCCGCCGGAGGTTTGGGAGTGTGCTGGGACGCGGGTTTAGGAGCCCACGGAGCCTGAGGGGCCCGGTAGGGGCGGGGGGGCGCACTAGTCGCGGGTACGGACGCTGCCGGTGCACGAGACGTGCCCGGCAGGTTCGGGAAGGCCTCTCGAGACATGAGAGGCGGAGGTCGAGGACGGGCGGGGGCAGCGGCCGTCTTAGACGGCGACGCCTGCCTGGGGTATCGAGGGCGCTTTGTGCGCGGGGCGCGGGGACATCCGCGATAATTCGCGGTATGGCCCACGCCGCGGCACAGAACACAGCTCGGAGGGTCGGAGGCGTCTTTCGTGCGAGAACACTCCCTAGTGGAGTGGTCGCCGAGGCACTTAACGCACCTGGGTTTCAGGCGACAGTTTCGTGCGGAGTGTCCGTACACCTGGCAGTTGTGACACTGCGAGGGCACAGACGTTTTGCGCGGCGGCTCGACTATGACGCCGGAGAGGCCGCAAAGGGATGTAAGATTAAAAATCGCTTTCCCCTGAGGGGTGCGATCGAGGACAACGAGAACCATATCATATGGAGCCCTGGTGCGCGGAGAGCGCATACGATGAACCTCGCGAACAGGAATCTTCTGTTCCTTGAGGTCGTCTGAAATGTCGTCAGTCGGGAGTTCTGAGGGGACTCTACGGATCACAACCCGTAGTTTACGCTCCTCTTCGAGAGAGTGCGTGAAATAGCCCCACTGGTTGTCCCGAAGGAAACGAGTGAGGTTGCGATGGGCGGTGGACGTGGCTACCTTCACCTGAATACCTACAGCGGTATTCACGGCGGAGGTGTAAGGGATACCTGCCGTTTCCAGCAGGCTAGAAATCTCAACCCAAGACGCTTTGTCTTGGATCGTAACGGGGGGCGGTGGGCGGGGCTTCTTGCCCGAAACTGCGGAACCCGCAGCCACGGGCGAGTCGGGTCTAGAGGGCGCTGGTGTCGCCTTTGGCACTTTCGCGCCATCGACGTTTGCGATCTTTTTAGAGGGCAATTTGTCCTCCGGATCGGAAGGTGAGTTCGGGCGCTTCTTGTTCTTGCGCGGTTTGCGGTGCGTGACGGTGGTGAAGCCATCGTCCGCAGCAGGGGCTTGCTCAGCCTGAGGGGCTTGCTCGGCAGGGGGATCCTGCTGAGCAGGAGGGTCTTGCTCCATGTCGGAGCCGGAGTCGGAGTCATCGCTATCGCGATCGGCTGGGATTGGGAAGTTGTTGGAAGCCTCGATCTTGGCATAGATCGAGGGAGCGGGCTTCGAGGAATGAGGGAGCTCGGTGCGACGCTTTGCAGCGTACGCATCGTAATCGTCTACGAGACGAGGACAGATAGCGGCTATGAAGCCGCGTTTTATTCCCCCCCCCCCTTAAATCAGAGGCTGACGAGACTTTAAACACAATTGACCTGCCTTTAAAACCTAATACTAAGCGACTTATTTATTACGTTACATTCATAGTATACACGAACTGCATGTCGATGACATAAGAATAGGGAAAGGCACGAATAACTGTTGTTTTTTTTAGCACGCTATGTCCCAAAAGTCAGGTATTTTTTTTTTTTTTTTTTCGAACTGACTTTGCTATTGACCTGGCAAGGTCTTTACAGCTTCACCGGACTACTAAGGCCGAGCGCTTAGGGCGCTCAGCCGATTTTGGTTTTGGGTAACATACACAAGGGTGCACGCACACCTCGGTTTGGGCTGTTTCCTGGAAAAAGACATGTCTGTCCTAGCTAACTATTCTAAGCTATTCATACCTATATACATTTGTGAACCATACAATCGAAATTGCAGTATTCACAAATGAATACGTGTATATCGGATTGAAACGAACTTAAACATTCGATTCAGTTCGATGAGGGAAAAAAAAAACAAAACCCTCCCACCATGTGTATGTATGTGCACGTGTGTGAGAGAGATGATCTCATATGTGTGTTCAAGTGATGTAGGTGAGTCACTGTATCGCGAAAATAATATCAAGAGGGCTCCGCGCAATAGCTTCAGCGTGGCTCTACCACCATTTAAACGTTTGATTTAGCGTTTGCCCACATCCTCACCTTTAGAGTTAACTGTACATGTGGTCTAAACCGTTAATACAATGAACCCAAATTAATTGTTATTGATATCTATACATATAATAAAATTCCAACGAGGCCAAATCTGTAGATTAAATATTTTTTGAAAATTATCATCGGGATATACTTTGTTATCGATATAGAAGCCAAAAATAATCCTTTTACAATGGAATAAAGGAAACTTGACACAGTAATAACTAATATTATAAAGTTACATCTAGGATCCTTTTTGTTCCTTAAAACGCAAAGGGTTCTCCAAGATAACGGACGAGAGTAAAAAAATTGTAGTTAATGAAATTCTTTATGGATTTTGTTAAATTTTCTTTATGCTATATGTAGCAGACAGATAAGCTAAAAAATTAAGCTATAAATAATCTCGCTACACTTCTTAAAAAAATAAAAAATGATGGATTTTGTTAAATTTTCTTTATGCTATATGTAGCAGACAGATAAGCTAAAAAATTAAGCTATAAATAATCTCGCTACACTTCTTAAAAAAATAAAAAATGATGGATTACAGACCAAAATCCCGCCAAAAACTCCGGATACATAGACAATTGCGATACAATTGCCGATTTAGCAAACAGGTTTCATCAATTATACTGACAGCACACTATAACGCAATATACAGCACGCTATGTAGTAGTTTAGCTTGCCTTAGACAGGCAAATGACATTAAAATTTGTGGGGGGTCCAAATGAAGGCTAAAGTATCCAAAATAAACGAAAATTTTCGCGTTGAATCGAAATTATGTACTTATGTATTGATCGTAAGCTGTTACTTACAATTAATGCTCCGAAGAGTTATGTTAACCAGACAAATAAAAGCTTTTTTCTGTTTTATTTATTAAACCATATATCACATGTCTACTATATCTACGTGACTGACGACGTCGTTAGTAGGTTGATCCATCGGGCGTGGACTCTCCGGCGCGGAACGAGTGGATTATAACCTAAAAATGGCCTTGAAGAATCAAAATTCAACCGTCATAAAGACAATAATCTCCTTTAAAAATCCTTCCTCAAATAGTTAAGTTAGTTCAAAGAATACTAATAAAAATACCCAACAGTTGCTCACAGTGGCGATTTTTGACGTATATAAGAGAATAGACAAAAGAAAAGGGGCGGACGAAGAGTTTGCTGAATAGAAAAAAAACCATAGCTTAAGTTCCTCTGGTTTTTTTGCATCTATAGACAACAGTAATACGTGGCACCCGTTCCTGTCCAATAGCAGTCCTAAGATAATTTTTTATCAGCTTTAATTCAAAGCTATTGAATTTTATCAACTACAAAAAAACGAATTCCTTGTAAATAGGTTTTTTTAAATGTAATTGTTCATACAGATCAATTAACATGTTTCTGTATTTACTAGTCAGTTTTCGGGCATTATTATTTCCCTTTTTAACCGACTTCAAAAAAAGGAGGAGGTTATCAATTCGTCTGTATTTTTTTATTTTTTTTTATGTTTATTACCTCATAACTTTGGACTGGGTGAACCGATTTTGATTATTCTTTTTTTATTTGAAAGCTGGTACTTCCAGTGTGGTCCCATTTCAATTTGGTACAGTTCCGACAACGGCATCCAGTGCAAAACCGTATAAGTTTTAAATTTGCATTAAGTATGTACACGACAAATAGACGAATAACTCAATATTACGCTAACCGATTTCGATGATTCATTTTTTATTGAAAAGGATGTACTTCAAGGGTAGTTTGATGAGAGTTTGGTTAGGTTCTGATTATGGGATCCGTGACAAAGTAAGAAAACTTTCAAGAAACGAGCCTACTCCTTTCTTAAGGGCCGGCAACGCATCTGTGTTTCCTCTCGTGTCGCAATTGTCCATGGGCGGCCGTGATCACTTACCATCAGGTGACCCGTATGTTCGTTTGCCACCAATATTATAAAAAAAACTCTTCAAT
This sequence comes from Antheraea pernyi, assembly GCA_015888305.1. Classification (NCBI taxonomy): domain Eukaryota; kingdom Metazoa; phylum Arthropoda; class Insecta; order Lepidoptera; family Saturniidae; genus Antheraea; species Antheraea pernyi. The sequence goes on along the minus strand of MU158735.1, from coordinate 1,350,985 downwards.
TCTTAGGAGCCTATTGTGCTTATGTTCGTTGCTGTGTTGCAACATGACGCAAGCATTGTAATTACATTACTTAAGGTGTATAATGTGTGAAGCGATGGTAGCCGAGTTGGTGGTAGAAACTATCGCGGATTACTGAAAAGGTTGCGTTCGTACCAAACGTTACTTATTGTACAACCAATTGAAACCATATCGCATACCATACCGATAGATACCATACCGCAAAAATGCGCATATTTTAATATACTTAAGGCGGAACGGAGTTCGCGGGCACTGCTAGTAAAATATATTTATGTACACTAAAAATGGAAAAATAAAGTAAATTTTCAAAAAAAAGTATTAACCGACTTCAATATCAATCAAAAACCCATAAGGCACTAAAAAGCGGAAAATAAATAGTTTATCAAATTAACCAAATGAAATAAAACATATGAATATGTGTGCTACCTAGAGATGTATTGGAAGTCGGTGCCAACCAAACCGAAAATCATATCATCTAAACAAAGTTTAAGTCCAATCTCGCGTCTCTGTAATACAAAAATTTTGGTTGATTGCACACAGTGCAGTCATTTTGCCGTGCTACAATAATTTTTTAATTATATCCCTTATATAAACGAATTATATACATTTCGGAGCTTTTATATTTCTCAGTTCATCAAAATCCTGAAAGCTACTTGAGAATCATGAACTTTTTGTGTTCGGCGGTTATTTTATATATTAAGTTGATATGGCGATTCTTCCTAAAATATTTGATTTTTAATCAGAAGTCTCGTGCATCGATTATATAAACTTTTTTTTTTCGAACTGATTATGCTATTGACCTGGCAAGGTCTTTAGAGCTTCACCGGACTACTAAGGCAAACGCTTAAGGCACTCAGTCGATTATTCACGCACGCCTCGGCTTGGGCTGTTACCGAAGTCCCAGATCTGACCTAGCTAAACTATTCTAAGCTATTCAGACATATATTCAATCTCAACTGTATGATTCACAAACGCATACGTATATATATCGGATGTGAAACGGACTAAACTATAATACTCGAATCAGTTCAAAAAGGGAAAAAAACGAAACACTTCCACCATGTGTGCACATATGTTAAGTGATCTCATTTGTGTACAAGTGATGTGGGTGAGTCTCTGTATCGCGATAGTAACATCTTGGGGGCCTTCATCCGGGGACGACCTAGTTACCGGAAGAAACACGACGTATGTGCGGGATCGATAGAGAGGCCCTCCTCAGCGGCAGCGCAACAGAGTGTTACGCGAGCGTGAGCAAAAGTCCGCATGTTAATAGGGATTGAATCTAAGTATTAATTAAAAGACACCGGTGCCGGAATCTAAAAATAGAATAACAATAATTGCTTAACGGTAATTTTAAGGGAAGGTAAATATAAATGCGCGGATTTATTCAAACTTATACCATAGTCGACGCATTTTAAACCTGAGTCGTCGGGCAATAAATGTCACTGACAGTAGGAATGTGCAAGCAAGGCAACCCGTTATCGATACTTAGCTATCTGCGCACGCGGGGTCGATGCATCATCATGACCCTTATTAGCACTCTGACTCCTCCTGATTGGTCGTTACGAGTAAGGGTTGTTGTTATTCTATACAGTTTCTTCATGATTACGTAGAAACAAACATTTTATCTTACAAATTAAAAACTTTTATTTTCAGATAGCGAAATATTATTCCTATTAATACTTAACATAATTTAGCTTATCTAACGTAGCTATACTGTTATCGATATGCACCTCTACAATTCTTACGCACATCACTTCACCTCTCCATAAGACCTGTAAGTAAGAGCTAACGAGACAGATAAATATGATTTATGACCTCAAGCTTTTTTTTTAATTGACTACGCTATTGACCGAGCAAGGTTTTAACAGCTTCACCGGACTACTAAGGTGAGCGCTTAAGGCACTCAGCTGATTTTATTTGACAACTAGCTCAAGGGTGCAGGGCACACCTTCGCTTGGGATGTTGCCTGGTACATGCAATTCGCGACCTATCTGAGCTCTTTTCTTTTTATTTCCAGAAGAAAATCCTATAGAAACATATATGTGTACCAAGCATATATACCTCAACAACTCTTATAAATATTTCGTATCGTATAATTTTCTAAACTATTCAGTTTGATAAGGGAAATAAATAAAACTCACTTGCATGTGTATGCGTGCACGTGTGTGGAGGTGATATGTGTAATGTTGTCGTAGTGATGTAGAGTTTGTGTCAATGTATCGCGCGAGCAGCACACTCGACTCACTCAAGGGCTTTATCGGAAGGATCGCTAAAAATATGTCGCGGACGTCATTTGTAGCGTGTAGCATTGGGTACGGTTTCCTATTTTGAGGCGGATACCACTAACGGACTGGGATGATTCGCGGCTTTTTCAAAGTAACTACTAGTAAGTGATTTTATGTACGTCAAGATAGAAGGCATCTCCAGGTCCCTGTGGAGATCTTTATTCCGGACGTAGCATGGGGCACCGGTAACTTTACGTGGAACGCGGTTCTGGAGAACCTGCAACTTATGAAGGACGTGTATTGTCGTATGTGCAAAAACAGGACAACTATATTTTTTTTTTTTTTTTATGTCATAGATGGCAAACGAACAGGTGGGTCACCTGCTGTTAAGTGATCACCACCATCCATGGACACTAACAACCCCAGAGGAGTCGCAAGTGCATTGCCATCTTTCGGAGGGAAGGGTTAGGGGAGGGAAAGGGAGAGGAGAGAGGAGAGGGGAGGGGAGATGGGTCTCCGGCGCTCTCACTGACCGAACGAAACGCAACAATGCAAACACTGTCATAATAGGATGGATACATGTCTTATACAATTATCAATTATATTATGTGAATACAAAAATCTACATAAGAAGAAACGACAATTCTGCTGCCACTGGCGTTCAAAACGAGGAGCAACTGAACAATCTAGGGCCGAAGAATCGAGTCAGTCTGCAGCATAATGCCATCGCCGGTAGACCAGTCCTTTTTCTTCAATCATTCTGGAACCCATAACTCAAACTCAAGAATATATATTGTAATCATATTGCTAGACAATAGGTTAATAGTTATATCAGCTTCACGCACTATACTTCATTCACAACAGTCACACTACAACAATCATAACATTGAACACATTACACAGGGCTCACTTCACATGTTACATTTTTATCTTACCTGTATTCGTAAATCCATTACATCATCATTTGCAACCGAAACCAAATTTAATGCAACAAATTTAATAAAACAGTTATCTTGCTATAACAATGATACAAAACAAACATACAGTGTTTTTTCAAAACGCTCGTAGTATTCGAGGTAAAACATCAGACTTTCGCTTAGGTTTATTAAACAACGATTATGATGTCATTCGCATCTGCGAAACATGGCTGCTAAAAGGTGTCAACGATGCAGTACTTCATTCCGATACACGAGACGATGTACATCGTCATGACCGCTGCATTAAGCGAATAGCGTCATACGATGGTGCTGGTATGTATGTGGTATGTATGGTGATGATGGTCATCTTGATAGTGGTAGAGCCACGCTGAAGCTATTATTGGTTTCAGCATGAATGGGTCGGCTCGTCCGGGGTAGTACCACTCTCTCATAGAAAACCGACGTGAATTAAGTAACAGTGCTTGCATTGTTGCGTTTCGTTCGGTCAGTGAGAGCGCCGGAGGCCCACCTCCACTCCCCTCTCCTCTCTTCTCTCCCTCTCCATCCTCTAACCCTTTCCCCCAATGGGTGGCAACGCACTTGCGACTCCTCTGGTGTTGTTAGTGTCCATGGACGGTGGTGATCACTTAACATCAGGGGACCCACCTTTTCGTTTGCAACCTATGACATAAAAAAAAAAGAATAGAGTTTTTACATTTAAAAATTAAATCTCGTGCTATAGGGAGCGAAAGTGACCTTCATATTATTTGTGCCTACTTACCAGGGTCGGGTCAAAGTAGAGATCGTATTTTGTCCTCTCTCAACTTGTATTTACGTATTGTCAAATAAAAGGAATCCGTAACGATAATATTTTGCTCTTAGGAGATTTTAATCTACCCAACATCACTTGGGTTTTCGATGACACTCTTTTAATTCATTCATCCGATAATTTAAGTGACCCTCAAAATGAATTTGTAGCCCTATTGTCAGAATGGGGTTTGAGTCAGTACAATAAAATTAAAAATGATAATGAACGGCTTTTAGATCTGGTATTTACAATTAACAATCACCAATACTTAAAGAAGACTTACCTCATCATCCTGCACTAGAAATACAATTTCCAAATATAAATATTAAGAAATTTAAATATGCTCAGCAACTCACCTATAAATTCCGGCAAGCTGACTACAATAGTATAATTTCGAATTTACACTCATAACTGGGGGCTTGATTTGGAAGTAGTACCCGTTGATAACGCAATCGAAATTTTTAATAATAGAATTAAATTAGCTATTGATAATATACGTACCCTGTTATCTCAGAAATAGTAAAAACCTACCAACGTGGTATTAAAAAAAAGCTAAATACCACCGAAAATGGAAAAAAAATGATTTACTTTCAGACTATCATACTGGAGTGAGAAAGTATGATAGTCTGAAAATAATGAGTAAGTAATAAGTGAATTCCCAGCCTCTTATGCATATTGTTAAAGAAAAAGCTAAATACCACCGAAAATGGAAAAAAAATGATTTATTTTCAGACTATCATACTTTCTCACTCCAGTATGATAGTCTGAAAGTAAATCATTTTTTTTCCATTTTCGGTGGTATTTAGCTTTTTCTTTAACAATATGCATAAGAGGCTGGGAATTCACTTATTACTTACTCATTACTTTCAGACTATCATACTTTCTCACTCCTCAACCTCCAACCTCAACCAAACACGGTACAGAACGTTTGTTGGCTACAATACATAAAGAATTGTGAATTCTCAATTCAAAATAATCTCAAGGTCTTTTGGAGTTATGTAAAAAAAAATTAAAACATCGCACAAGTAAATTATAGCACGTTATCTGCAAATAATGGCGAGGAAATGTGCAATTTATTTTTTGATTTTTTTCACTCTGTTTATACAAATCACACTCAATATCCTGTGAATTATTGTTCTAGTACTAACTCTTTAAACAGAATGGGTTCACTAGTCTTAACTTCAGGATTAGTGCACAAATACATACAATTAATTGATTGCAATAAAGGAGCAGGAACATATAAAATACCTTCGTTTTTCGTTAGACAATGTTGTGATGCCTTGGTCGTCCCTCTCACTGTATTATTTAATAAAGCCCTATGTTCCGGTATTTTTCCAAGTAAATGGAAAGAGGCATTTATAACACCAATCAACAAATCAGGATCAAGGTCTAACGTAGAAAACTACCGTCCAATTTCATTGCTTTCAGTATTCAGTAAATTATTTGAGTTATTAGTCCACGATCAGATATATAATTTTTTAGCAATGTCCATTCCCGCGGCTCAACATGGGTTTATGAAAAGAAAATACCCTAACTAATTTAGCAATATACTCAGACTATATAGCGAAGGGGATGGATCAGGGCTTCCAGGTGGATTCCAAATGTTTTGATGGAATAAATCACGATATTTTAGTACAAAAACTATTAAACATCGGTGCACACGGTGACTTACTGAGATGGTTCCAATCTTATATCCGTAATATACATCAAGCAGTGCGAGTATGAATACATATCTCACGCTTTGAAAGAGTTCCCTCAGGCATTCCCCAGGGATCACATCTGGGACCGTTATTGTTTAATATATATGTCTACCTGTTTTCTACATTCAAAATATCTAATATATGCAGACGATACAAAATTTTCAAAGTCGTCCGTGGTATTGTCGATTGCTACCTAACGCAGGATGATCTAAATCGACTCTGTGAATTAAATCAATTGATTTTAAAGTTAAAATCGAATTAGATTTTAACATAAATGAATGTAACTGTATAACTTTCACACGTAAAGTGCGGCAAATTACTTATAGCTATACGCTAAATCGCTTACCAATTCAACGTGTAAATTGTATGAAAGACCTAGGAATAATGATGGACTCCAAGCTTCTTTATAACCATCATTATAATTTTTTTAACCATTTTTTTAAACTACCACTCAAAATTCTATACTTTTCTTACGTTAGATGTAGCCTAGAATATGCATCGTTAATATGGTCTCCTGCTTTTACTTGTGTAGTAAAGCAACAGGTTGGAAACTATACAACATAAGTTTTTAAAATTCCTCAATTTTAAAAGTAAGAAGGAACCCTGTGAGTATAAGAACAACTTAAAGTTATAGAACATGTTATCACCAAAATACCGGCGAACTGTGAACGATATGAAATTTCTGTACGATCTCGTTAATTCATGTATAGATAGCTCAGAACTTTTAAGCGAATTAAATTTTAGAGTGCCCAGCAAAATTATCAGAAACTCCACTTTGTTCACAATTCCTGTCGTAAAGTATACTTATTGCTCAAAATTCCATCATTTATAGATGCATATTTGAATGATTGATGAATGATTTGAATCAGGTGTCATACAGGAAAATTAAAACAAAAACTTACAAACAATAACCGTACACGCACGCACATCATACACATACAACGCGGCCGTATGCACGCCCATAATTAATTATTATACAATATTGTAAATAAACTCATACACGTAATCTCTAATATACGAAATGTAAAACGCATTACTTCATAATTGGCACTATGTAATTATATTCATATGTTTTTAAATTATCACGATTGTGCTGTGAAGTTCTTATTAAATAAATAAATAAAAATAGAATTTAAAAAGTATAATTTTGACAACCTCGTGCCTAATATATACAGTTTCATTAAAAGCAGAAATTGAAAAGGTCTTAAACGCTTTTATATATTAGAACAGTGCTCATCCTTGCATATTGCGACTGCTCTAGATCTACGTTTTAAGCTAATTCATTTCAAAGGTGGTGTTGCTAAAGGTAAATACGTCAATTATATAAACATTTACTTAACCTATATACGAACAGTTGTTTAACAAAATGCATCTTCTGACGAATCTGAAAAAAAGTAACTTGTACACATGGCACACGTGACATTCCATCACGAAGGGTAGTATATGATATCTACATGAAGACGACCAAAGAGGTGAACATAAGCTACTTTTATTAATATAAATATACATATAGCTTGTTCTAAAGATATAAAAAAAATTAATTGCTTTTCTTTTTATTAAGTAAATGTATATTTATTAAAGTGAAACTTCTTACGGCACAGTAGAAATAAGTTTTTGTACTTAAGCGTTCTGTGTTATCGTTTCTATAGTATCCAATACTATGGTAATCCTTGTCAGGGTAAGAAGGGAAGTTTGCATTTTAAAATTATTTAGTCATGTGCGATTCATATGTTTAAACTACAAACATTGAAAGTACAAGTTATTAGACAAAAAAAATATTTATAGTAAAATGAATATGAGTGGATGACGCTTTTAATTTATGTTATTTTATTCCATTGATCTATTGTAAATATCTATAAATAATTATGATTATCATATTTCTTATATACTCATTGAGAGACTAATTATCTTATATAAACAATACTTGTTTGTATTTAGGAAGGGGGCGAGTCCGATTGTTGTGTTCGTGGCAACCGGACGCGCGCTCTCAAGTACTCTCGATACGTAATTATTTACATTTTTTACGTGACATCATCAGTCAGTTGGTGTTTTTACGCGAGTGTAAATTCATTTTTTGTTCGTATCGAGAATTGGTGTACGTGTTCTATCTCGTTTCGTCAGTCGTGTTCTATCCTGTCTGTCGTCGATCGTTTACCTGTTCTTTTCAGAACAGAGGAAACCGTACTTATCAGTACGTCAAATCGCACTTTTCGGTGCGGCTGCGTGCTTCTCTCCGTGTCGTCGTGTCGCCGCGCCGGCTGAAGAGAAGAAAGAAGTGTTAGGGCTTCCCCCTAGGCACTGTAGGTCCCCTGTGAGGCATTGCACATCGCCCACAGCTCCCTTTGATCCGGACTCGGGATAGTCCGTTAAATTCATTAAGGCGCGCCCCCCTGCCCCTCTGGCAGGGAGGTTTTACATGTCTTCCCCTAGCCCACTCCCCTCCTCAGGCCCCGGTATGGCCGCTGAACAAGAGATCAGTCTCTTAGAGACTGAGCTCATTAGCCTCCGCGGCTTCATAGCCGCTATCTGTCCTCGTCTCGTAGACGATTACGATGCGTACGCTGCAAAGCGTCGCACCGAGCTCCCTCATTCCTCGAAGCCCGCTCCCTCGATCTATGCCAAGATCGAGGCTTCCAACAACTTCCCAATCCCAGCCGATCGCGATAGCGATGACTCCGACTCCGACTCCGGCTCCGACATGGAGCAAGACCCTCCTGCTCAGCAGGATCCCCCTGCCGAGCAAGCCCCTCAGGCTGAGCAAGCCCCTGCTGCGGACGATGGCTTCACCACCGTCACGCACCGCAAACCGCGCAAGAAGCGCTCGAACTCCTCCTCCGATCCGGAGGACAAATTGCCCTCTAAAAAGATCGCAAACGTCGATGGCGCGAAAGTGCCAAAGGCGACACCAGCGCCCTCTAGACCCGACTCGCCCGTGGCTGCGGGTTCCGCAGTTTCGGGCAAGAAGCCCCGCCCACCGCCCCCCGTTACGATCCAAGACAAAGCGTCTTGGGTTGAGATTTCTAGCCTGCTGGAAACGGCAGGTATCCCTTACACCTCCGCCGTGAATACCGCTGTAGGTATTCAGGTGAAGGTAGCCACGTCCACCGCCCATCGCAACCTCACTCGTTTCCTTCGGGACAACCAGTGGGGCTATTTCACGCACTCTCTCGAAGAGGAGCGTAAACTACGGGTTGTGATCCGTAGAGTCCCCTCAGAACTCCCGACTGACGACATTTCAGACGACCTCAAGGAACAGAAGATTCCTGTTCGCGAGGTTCATCGTATGCGCTCTCCGCGCACCAGGGCTCCATATGATATGGTTCTCGTTGTCCTCGATCGCACCCCTCAGGGGAAAGCGATTTTTAATCTTACATCCCTTTGCGGCCTCTCCGGCGTCATAGTCGAGCCGCCGCGCAAAACGTCTGTGCCCTCGCAGTGTCACAACTGCCAGGTGTACGGACACTCCGCACGAAACTGTCGCCTGAAACCCAGGTGCGTTAAGTGCCTCGGCGACCACTCCACTAGGGAGTGTTCTCGCACGAAAGACGCCTCCGACCCTCCGAGCTGTGTTCTGTGCCGCGGCGTGGGCCATACCGCGAATTATCGCGGATGTCCCCGCGCCCCGCGCACAAAGCGCCCTCGATACCCCAGGCAGGCGTCGCCGTCTAAGACGGCCGCTGCCCCCGCCCGTCCTCGACCTCCGCCTCTCATGTCTCGAGAGGCCTTCCCGAACCTGCCGGGCACGTCTCGTGCACCGGCAGCGTCCGTACCCGCGACTAGTGCGCCCCCCCGCCCCTACCGGGCCCCTCAGGCCCCGTGGGCTCCTAAACCCGCGTCCCAGCACACTCCCAAACCTCCGGCGGCTAATCCTTCACAGGATGACCCCGCATACTCCTTTTCCCTATCGAGTATTGACTACGCAGGTCAACTACTCATTTTCCACGAGATCTCGGAGATCTCGGCGTACGAAGAGTGCTCTCGTAATCCGCTACTAGGTGCCGTCACGGCAATCCATAGATTTCCAGCCATCGCGGCTACACTACAACGGCTCGCGCGCGCAGCTGTTAAAAAATAAATAACTCAAATAAGATAGAGTAAATCGCGTATTTACGTCTATCTTCCCCTAAAAATAACCGTCAAACAATAATAATAATTTTTGTTATGTCTATTTTTAGACTTCGGTGCCGTCACCGTTAGTAAATTTAAATTCAATCTTATAAAATGCGTGTTGCGCCCACGCTTTTGTAATCGATCCATATTAGCTCCCGCACACTTCGCGGTTTCTCAATAATATCTCGAGCCTAGGTCGTCCCCGCGCGGAGCCCTCTTGATATTATTTACGCGATACAGTGACTCACCTATATCACTTGAACACACATATGAGATTATCTCTCTCACACACGTGCACATATATACACATTGTGGGAAGGTTTACTTTTTTTCCCTCATCGAACTGAATCGAATAGTTTTAGTTCGTTTCATTCAGATATACACGTATTCATTGGTGAATCATGCAATTTTCATCGCATGGTTCACAAATGTATATATGTATGAATAGCTTAGAATAGTTTAGCTAGGACAGACGCGTCTTTTTTCGGTAACAGCTCAAGCCGAGGTGTGCGTGCACCCTTGTGTATGTTACCCAAAACCAAAAATCGGTTGTGTGCCTTAAGCGCCAACCTTTGTAGTCCGGTGAAGTTGTGAAGACCCTGCCGGGTCAATAGCGTAGTCAGTTCGAGAAGAAAAAAAAAAAATATTAGGAAGTTAGAAGTTGGTTGTTGACATTTTGGGATTACGTTAAATAGGTTGGGATTTCATTGTGTTTTAGAAAAATATGAAATACGGTGAATAAGTACGTTTAAAAATAGGTAACTTATTATTATTTCCTAAAATAGAAATCAAAAACAAGATTTTTATTAACCTTAGTTAGTAAGCGGTACCGTTCGATGTTTTGAAAAGTCTATATAAATTTTTTCCTTACATATGACTTAGTAAGCGAATACAATAAATGGCGATACAGATCTCTTAAAACATCGTTCATAGTTCATACAGAGCAATGTCTCGTTGATGACAGGAGGCTGAACATCGAACCTTGTGAACGATACATCAATGTTTTAAAATATCGATGTATCGTTTGCATCCCTACTCATGACATTGTTTGGTTTACCGTTAATTGCTTAGTTTCGAATATGTTCGGTAGTGTCATAGTGTTGAAAAATTTAGAGCTATTGTATTCTATTGCATTCATTGCAAGTTTGATGTTGGCAGGAGTTTTACCTCAGGTAATAAAGGCAATGCTAGACTCTCATTACGAAGTTTCGAAAATGCTTAGAAGCAATTCTGACCGCTAAATCTAAATAATGATTTTATTGTAAAGTGAAAATATAAATTGCCAAAAGACAGTATTTCAATAAATAGAAAAATGGACAAGAGGATATCTCAAGCAATCGGCTGTGACGCACTGAATACTACAGCAGACGAGGCGCGGAGCAATGTACAGATGCTTCCACCAATAATGAAACAGGTAACAGTATAGTGTTTTCATGAGAAAAATACTAACTGCGACAGTCATCATATGATGACAGTAATGTGCATTATGTTGATATGACACTTAATAAACTTAAAATAAATTTAACATAACAGTAAAAATTATAGTAATTTTGCAAATGAAAAGGTTGGGCATTCAACTAAAAAAATAATAACTTGTATGAAACTATGTATATCTAGGCAATAAGGAATAAATTATTGATGGAAAAGCATAAATGTTGAACAACAAAAAAAATATACTTACAATAAACTTCTGTTCTTATTATTCACTCAAATATTTCACAATTAAGCTTATAGTGGTGAAAAAAATATTGAATATAAAACAACAAGGAATTCGATATGTTAAAATTAATTTTTTTCGACAAAATTTACATTTTTCCTGCAGTAATTTTTTGCTCTACTTATACATAGACATAGTATTGTACAAACTGTTACATTTAAACTTAAAAATCACCATGCTGTTAATTTACAAAATTACTAATGATTGTTCGGAGGCGACATAATCTCAAAACTTTGATCATGAATATCTCAGTAACTATTACTTTCCTCGGCGGGAGAGTGGTTTAGAGGGGTAGTCAGCCCCCTCTCACCCCCCTCAAACCCTTATTTCTGGATGCGAATTTCTAATGCAGCCCTGCGAAAGAAACTCCGAGTAGTTGTTTTAATATAACATACTAGTTTCAACCTGCGGCTTTGTTTGTGTTAATGTAGATTTGACCTATACCTCAGGAATAGTACTATTATTGTACAATGTCTGCATAATTTCATGATCAGTAGTTCAGTAGTTAATGTAGCAAAGTATAACAAACGAATTCTCATTTATAATATTAATAAGAATTATCTGTTTGTAATTATGTTGTAAGATAGGGAAAGTAATATTATTGAACACAGTCCCTTTATTTAAATGGAGATACCCTTAATGTATATCCATCCCGCCTGGGTGCTGAGGATGGGTTTTGTCCGATTCGCATGGACTTAAACCCTATGGTACCTTCTTACAACTTGTGGTTGTGGGAGCAGGTGCTGCCTTATCTGCAATATGTCCTCTGCCATGACAGGTATTGGCCCCAACTGTGGCCTAAGGGGTCAAGAGGGTAGGCTCCTAAAAAGGGAGTGGGTGTTATACCTCCCCTGACAAACTCCCACAGAGTTGCATCAGCACAATGCACCTACACCACATGGGTCTGTGCAATTTAACTTATCCCCTATCCATCTTGCACACACAGCCTTATGATAAAGAATAGATTGAAGATTGCAAAATGTTTTCTAATTAATTTTATTTATTATTTATCAAAATAAACAGAAAAACATTCAAAATAATTGAAATAACTTTTTATTTAATATATAAAATACAAGATCAAACGTAATGATAATGAAAAGAGACTATTCAGGTACATTTGAGGAATAAGAGAATGAGAGTTATCATCAATATGAATAAACAAAGTTAGAGATGAGGACTCAAGGGGTTGATAATAATGTTGCAACAGAAGAATATTAAGTAATAAACTTCTTTTGTAATGTTTGCTTTCATAAATACACTACAAAATTGTACAGAGAAAAAATATAAATAATGATAAATAATTTATTTGAATGTTGTAAAGCTAATAGGCGATAGTTTTCTTAAATTAATTAATATACTTAAATTAGAAAATATGATGAGTTAGTGAATTATAATTGTATCTGCAATTGTTTAATTTAAATCCATCTGTCTATTCCAGTGTGGGTCTAAGTCATTAAAGTCACCAAATTGTTTCAATTACTATGATGATCTATTCAGCGCATCAATAGAAATGAAAGAAGAATTTCCTGAGGATGAATGCCCTCAGTCATCAACAGCAGCATCATGCATCAATAAAAGCGGAATTTATAGTAATATAGTTTTTGAAGTGAGTAGTAATAATTTTTTTCTGTTAGTTCAATATAATTTCTCCTTATTGAAGATAGTTTATGGGCAAGGTCATAAGCCAATACACTATATGTTTAGAGTTGTGTGGTCTTACACTAACGTAAGATAATTATTTTAATATTTAGTGATTACAGTTGTTATACTATCGAAGTAATAAATACCTGTTCAATGTAAATTTACTTGTTTTCCACATTGAGAAATATATAAAATCAACTCATTTATTCTATTAAAACACATATTTCAATTGCTTTGTATATTAATTGTTAAATCAATATATAACAGACAAATTGTGTATGAGTTCCTAACCACAGAGTATATAAAGACCAAAAATATATTATATAATATATAAGTATTATTACGTAGTCAGGACATATATTCTATCAAAAACTTTTAATGTAACAAATTTCTCAATATTTATCCATTTATCAAAATGAAATGTAAAAAAGAAATTGAAGAACTGTTGTCTTCTACATAGATTAGCTAAAATTGTTTTTTTTTCTTCTTGGAATTAACAACCTCCATTTAAAACACACAGAACATATATGTATATATCCATTCATGCTTACTCAGCAGCATTTATATAGTTTGTTATATCATCAGATGCAAACCAACAGGCGGGTCAACTGATGTTAAGTGATCACTGCCGTCCATAGACACTAGCACCACCAGAAGAGTCGTATGTGCGTTGCCTGCCATGTGTGGGAAGGAAAGGGTGGTGGACTAGGGAGAGGAGGAGAGAAGAGAGGAAAGGGAAGGTGGGCCTCCGGCGCTCTCACTGACTGAATGTAACGCAACAATGCTAGCACTGTTACTTCATATCGGTTTTCTGTGAGAGAGTGGTACTATTCTAGGCGAGCCGACCCATTCATACTGAAACCAGTAATAGCTTCAACGTGGCTCTACCACCTTCAGTAGTTTTGTACTATCTGGTATAGTCTAGTCTATATATTAGGACTAGAGGAGTTGTTTTATTTTTATATGTCTTTGTTTACAGGACATGTTTATTGTTTAATAGTTTTTGGGTGGCAAGCTTCAGTGGCTGCAATACAGTTGACTACTTCAATACTTACTAGGGTTAAAAAATTATACATTTTTTGATAGCTGTTTAAAAATTATATGTGATATGTAGGGTAATTAAATTGACAATACAATTTTATTTCCACTATTCAAAATGTCCTCCCTCATTATGAAAATGTGCCGTTTATTTGAGGTTGTCAGACATCACTATCAGTATGCTTTATCTATTTATCTATAAAATAATAAATTTTCTATTATAGTTTTCATATTTTATATATATCCAATATTATATTACTATTACTGAGAAAACTCTGAAACCATGAATCCTGAAAATAAACATAAAGTGCAGTCCTCGGGAATAGCCTAAAGTTGGCTAGTTTTCTGTTACATGAAAATGGCAATATAACAAGCAAACCATAATCTTGAAGAACTTCGTTTTTAACTGGAACGTAAAATTGTAAGGCTAAAAGAGCCCATCAGACTTCGTAACTATATAATAATAATCATAAATACAGTGGTACAACAAAATAATCCCAAGTAGGGTTGATGTCAGGCAGGCGGCCGATCGTAAAAATTAAGCCAAGTCATATACCACAACATGATAAGCATGTTGTACCGACCGTACTTATGTGGGATAAGGGTAAGGGTAAGGCCTTACTCATTTATTTTATCATGCTGCTGCTTTAGCCAGAGATGCTCTGAGAGACTCCCAACTCTGATGAGAATAATGCAGAAGTTCCTCTCCGCATGTCATATCTTATAATCCAGTGAGTTTAAATCTGGACTAGAGGAGGGCCAGTCCTCACGTCCGATGAAGACATAAAACTTTATATCTGTCCAAGCAGTTTTTAATATTTGACAATTTAAATAGTGCTCATTGAACTCGATACAATATTCTTATATATTACTATGGTTATTAAGTGATGTAGACGAAAGCGCGGTAAATAAAACAAAATGGCCTCCAAAATGACCAAAAAGACATTATAATTCAAATTATATACATAAATACAGATATATAAATTCCAATTATATTTATTCTCGGAGTCCAGTACAACACATATTTTACGCATATATTTACAGTGAACAACATATTTTTGCTAAATTTTATGCGGACGATATCGAGGATAAGAGCCAGTTTAAAATAGAATAACTGAAATGACTGCCAATAAGGTCAGTTATCTGCCAGTGAAAGTCCCGTGAAAATCGGTCCAATCGTTTTGGAGATAGCATTGCGGGCAAAGCCACGGTTAACAGCTAGTTTAAATTAAAATCAACTTAATTACTTTTTATAATGTCCACTATCTGTCGGTGAAAGTCCGGTGAAAATCGGACCAGGCGTTTTGGAAATAGCAATGCGGACGAAGCCGCGATTAACAGCTAGTCTAATTTAGATTAGCCTCTGTAACCCGCTGTAACTCCAGCTATCTGCCAGTGAAATTCCCGTCAAAATCGGTCCAGCCATTTCGGAGATTACCGGGAACAAACAGACAGACTAACCGACAAAATTTTTAAATCTTCGATCTAATCTTCTATATTTTCGTCTTCTATCTATTCTATACATATAATAAAAATGAAGTGTCTGTATGTAATATCAAAATAACACTGTTTACTGATTGGGTGTGAACGTATACACGCTACTGATAACAAAAATTGAATTTTTAAAATTTTTGTCTTTGTGTCTGTTTGTTTCGAGTAATCTCCGAAACGGCTGGACCGATGTTGATGGTAATTTCACTGGCAGATAGAAAAAATTACAGCGGGTTTCTTAGGTTACTTTAAATTAAACTAGCTTTTAACCGCGGCTTTGTCCGCAATGCTATCTTCAAAACGGTGATACCGATTTTCACTGGCAGATAGCTGATCTTATAAAAAGTAATTTAAGCAATTTTAATCTATACTAGCTGTTAACCGTGGCATTGACCGTAACGTTATCTCCAAAACGGTTTGACTGAAGTTCACAAAACTGTCACTGGCAGATTGCTGATCTTATAAAAAGTAATTTAGGCAATTTTAATTTATACTAGCTGTTAGCTGTGGCTTCGCCCGCAATACTATCTCCAAAATGGTTTGACCATTTTTTACGGGGCTTTCAACGGCAGATAGCGGACATTAAAAAAAATTATTTAGTCTATTTTAATTTAGACAACCTGTTAACCGTGGCTTCGGCCACAGTGCTATGTCCAAAACGGTTACATCGATTTTCACGGGACTTTCACTGGTAGATAGCGAACCTAATAAAAAGTAATTGAGGTCATTCTATTTTACACAAGCTGTTGCACGCGACTTTGTCTGCATGAAATTTAGCAAGATTTCAACTCATTTTTTTTCATTGTCAGCTTATTCTTTACAATTCGACATTATCATTATTAAGAACATTAATGATATAGAGATCTTCCTAATAAGATTTTTGATTATAAACGTATTACGTAGAGTGTTCATGAATACAATTTCTTGCGGAACAGACAAGCGTTTATTTTTTGTATAGTCACAAAATCTTAATTATAATTATGGCAATGTATATTAAATGTAATGTAAATCTTAATAATAAAATATTTTAAGTTATTGTTTCAATAGTTCCTTATACAGTGTAAGTGAGCACTGAGGTAGTTATATGGTCGGTTAAGGTTCCAAATGTGTTGCTGATGACAAACCTCATTTGGCACGCTCTTTGTATTTATATATCTAATGTACACATTACATGTTGCTTTTAGTGGCGTGCGCGTCGTACTTACAATTGTCTTTAAAGAGCGTTTCTGTAATTGTACATGGTCTCACAATTCTATAATTCTTTAATACGATTTAAAAAAACACGTGCGGAGCTGCGGGTACAGCTAGTATAATGAAATTTTTGGATGAAACCAAGAAAAGAAAATGACTTTTTTTTGGCACACCCTAATATATATATACCTAAATGGGGCTAAAGATTCGTGGTCTAAAGCACACTAATTTTTTTTTTGTTCTAGAATGAGGAGCTATCGAAAGTTCCAGAGACACAGGAAATAAAACAGGAAGTTTCAGAGGAGGAATTGTCATTTATTAAAACAGAAGAAACCCATGATGATACGGACAAGTTTATAGCAAAAACAGAGATGTCAGAAGAGTCTCGAATAATGAGTAATGCTGGAGATACAAGTGTACTTTATAAGGTCCAGACAACTCAAGAAATTCAGTCAACAATGTGTGGTGGCATATTAAAAAATGGGTAAGTCTTCAGCAAACTCTCTCATATATTGAATTGCTTTTTTAAATTATTAATTTCACAATATTGTGCAATGTAAATTGTGATGGATACATGGAATACATACTATTGTGTGTGCGTGTCTCCATTACAATTATATGTAATTCATTTGAATCATAAATGTCTTTTATATTCTCATAATTCATAGCATCTATATGAAAGTACAAGAATAGACGATTACAACAAGTATTTCTTTTTAAAGTTCATTGTGTTTAAAGAGTCTGGGTTCATAATGACCCTTTTATTTTTACTAGTGGGCGCCCAGAGGTCGACATTCGACCATAGTTCATTGATTTTTTAAAGTTTGAATTTTATTAGGGTTCTTGTGTCAAAGGGTATGTAAGGGTTTTATTTTATAATATTATTGTAGAATGTAGAATGAAAAAGGGTAATTGGAACGTAAGAGTAAAATAATACATGCAGTCGAGCATAGCAACCTCCTTCACAACCTTTTTTGATGTCCTTTATTGACAGATGTCAAAATGTCTTTTTTATTTACATGTATATGTTGTATAAAATTAAAGCAGTAGTGTGAGTAATGTGTGTGATTAAAATATTAATTAATTTAATGTATTTCTAATGCATTCTATAGAAAATAAATAGCTTTCTGCACTTCTCCTCCATATAAACTTTAACTATGCCAAATTTCACGTTCATCCGTTCGCCCAATTCCGTTAAAAAGGGATACAAAGTTTAGGCTTCACGTAATAATGTATAGATTTATATTCACTGTATTTCTGTTGTGTTGCCCAAAATTGGCGAAAATGCAAAAACGTATACCAAGACTAACCCTGCAAGACTTGAACAAGACTAGACCTGCAAGACTCCTGCAGTTAACTTAAATTTAAACATTATTGAGTAATTGATTTCAATACCGATATTATACTCTTTCTTAAATATCGGTGTATAAGTCTCAAATGGTTCGTGTAATATACACACGGTACCGCTCGCCCGCCCTTCTGTTAGCCTGAACTTGACTTGACCCACTACCGCGTGTCTAGATATTATGAGCTTACATCTACGATACTTTTTGTCCCATTTAACGTAAGGGATTCTCCAGGATAACGGACGAAAGTCAAAAATTTGTAGTTAATGAAATTCTTGACGAACTTTGATACATTTTCTTTGCTCTTCATATATCAGACAGATTAGCTAAAAAATTAAGATATATTTCATCTCCTTATGCTAGTTGTTTACCTTACCGCCAATATATGTAGGTTAGTTTTTACCTTAATTGAACCCGGTAGGTGATGCTGCGAACGGGTTCTTGGCTTCTTTTAAATGATTTCTCACATACCAACTGGGTATATGTTTGAGCGAGTTCCTGAATAGTTTGGATTCACAAGTAGAAACGGTAGGCGTCGCTGCATTGGAACGGCTCTGCAAGGTAGAGTAGCCAGTACGATCCCTTACCGCCCCAACAATTACGGTCAGTCGGTACACCGTAGGGTTTTAGTCCGTGCGAGTCGGACGTAACGCACCCTCTCCCCCGGGAGAGTGGCGTATCCATAAGGGATTTCCCCACGTAAATAAAAAAAAAGGTGTCGCTGCAATCGGGTTTCAGATTTATTAAGATTTTTCGCATTTAAACATGCCTTTGAAACAGGTAATAACCGACTTGGTGCAGACGAAGCTGCACGCGTCAACTAGTACTGAATAAAAAGACAAAGTTTGAAAATCAGTAGACTAAAAACTGAACATTTGTTTTGCGACTTCAGTGATACATCCAGCTTTTCTCCCATAGCTTTAAATGGAATATCCTTACCAACCTGCTCTGATTTCCGGTATCTCGGTTCTCTGATCCAAAACGATGGTTGCATAGACAAGGACGTGAGGAATAGGATAAATGCAGGATAAAAGCAGATGTGTCTGGTGTAGCTTGTGGCCCACGAATGCCCTTGAAACTCAAAGGGAAGGTGTATAAAACTATTATAAGACCAGTAAATGTTGTACGCATCTGAGTGCTGGGCGACGAGAGAGACGGATGAGAGAAAACTACATGTGGCTGAGATGCGAATGTTAAGGTGGATGTGTGGTGTAACTAGAATGAATAAGATTAGGAATGAATATATCAGAGGAAGTTTGAAAATAGCACCAGTAACAGACAAGTTAAGGAGTAATAGGTTAGCATGGTATGGGCATGTTATGAGAAGAGATGAAGACCATGTAACTAGAAAAGCTTTGAGTATGACGGTCGATGGATATAAGAGTAGAGGAAGACCGAAAAAAAAATGGATGGATTGTGTGAAAAATGATATGTGTGTAAAAGGTGTGATGACTGAGATGACATCTGATAGGCGAGCGTGGAAAAGGAAAACATGTTGTGCCGTACTTAGGCGGGATAAGGGTAAGAAGATGATGATGATGATGATGAGAGGTGATTAACGGCCACCTCACATATATTCGCAATACATATATCTGTTGCGTTATTCTAAAGTCTTGGCTATCTTTTTTAATAAATGGCAATAGGTTATTGCAAGATTTGCAAGACTCTTGCAGTAAGATCAAGACAAGTCTCGTCTTCGTCTTGCATTTGAGCAACAATAATTTCAGCATATACGAACAGAATGACATAGTAAGGGTAATTAGGTATATTACTGCTAGACGGTCCGATTGTTAGGATTCTAAAGAACTAACTAATCTGCCACGATTTCGTACGACCCATAACGAGCCTAAGTACTCGGAGGCTATACCGTAATAAAAGCCGTAAAGTAAGCTCTAAAAATATCTTTTCAATTATTATTTTGATTTACAAGTATTATACATCAGTGATTCGATTCGTCACACTATGCTTTAACATAAATTCTAATAGTTACAAAGATACAAGCAAAAAACACAATTTTACAAAGCTTTATCGACTTTACAATGTTTATTTTTGCTATTTCTGGCATTGTTCATATCCTAATTACCCTTATTCGTTATATCTAGTCTTTATATATCATTCTAAACACATTACACGTGTGGAGTCGCCGCGTAGTTGAAGACGCCGAAGTTGCAGGAGGTTGGAGAAAGAATTAAAACGCGATATACGCTGAGATAATTTCTCGTACTTCCTGCAAATTCGGCGTCACAAATTGTGGGGGTCGCCGAGGTAGCGGTCACTCGTAGTTGCAAGTATTTGTTCAGCTCAGCTTGATATTCGGCTTGACGGGGTAGGCAGCTGCGGTAGAAGTTGATCATGCCCAGAAAGCGACGTAATTCGACGATTTTCTTCGGTTTCGGATAACCTGATATAACTTGTGTGCGTTTCTGTGTGGCTTTGATACCGTTTTCTGAGACTTCATAGCCGAACAAGTTTATTTTTGATTTGTTAAACTCGCATTTCTCCACGTTTAACCTAACCCCATATTGACTGAGTCGTTCCAGAACTTGTTTTAGAAGCTTCTGCATTTTTTCTTCGTCTTCTGCATAAAGAAGTCTTTGCCACGTAGAAGTTGGTGCATGAATCGTTGGAACGTTTGACTGTCGTTACGTAGTCAAATGTCATAGACGTGGATTCAAACCACCCCAACGGTATTATGATCACTGTCTTCGGCACGTCTTCTTTTGCGATAGGTATTATGTTATTTTTAACTTTAGCTTGGAGAAGATTTTCTTGTTATATAATTGGCAGGGGAAGTCTTGATTGCGAGGTAGAGGGTAACGGTCGGGAAGTGTGACTGCGTTCAATCGGCGATAGTCACCGCATACTCGTAGTCTTCCGTCTTTCTGCTTGACCACATGAAGTGGACTCGAGCATGTGGGCGAATTCTTCTTTCGCAGCTTTGTATTTATCTGGTGGTAGTGGGCGGGTTTGAGCGAATAACTGTGAACCAGATGTCTCGATATGATGTACAACCTCGTGTTTGGGTGGTTCCTTCAAGGACGTGGGCCGTAGAATATCTGGATAGACCTTCAATTCGGAGTTGGAGCTTATGACGTGTACAGTCTCGCTACATATGGCGACCTTTAGTGCGTTGACCGATAACTCTGTAACGTTGTCTATAATATATAGCCTGAAGTGACGTAAGAAATCTGCTCCCAGGATTGAAGTCTTGACTTCAGCAACGATGAAGTCTAAGTGAAACATCGACGGAGTCCGAGATTCAGTGTGATAGTTTTTTCACCATACCATTCTCTTGTGTCCTGATTGATGGTACAAAGTCGGTTTGTGTTGCAAGGTACATGAACGGCCGCCACCTTCGATGTTGAAGGTAGTTTTGAAGACGCTTGACTATTTTTCCTCCTGCACGGCGACTCGCAGCGTTTTCCTTTGTTATGCTGGCGTGACTTTGAATGCGACGGGCTTCGGCGTCGATAGTGCCGTTGCGTTGGCTGTTCATGTAGCTCAGTGACTTCTAGTTTGAGCTTCTCAATCTGTTTCAATAAAACTTCCAGTTGTGCAGACATAACTGGATCCTTGGTAGCTGCAGTGTAGTGTCTTTATTCCATTTCTAAGCTTCCAGTGTTCTTGTTCCTTGTCGGGGGTCACCAACTGTGGGCTAGCCGAATAGTTGTAGACGCCGAAGTTTCAGGAGATACGAAAAATTATCTCAGCATATATCGCGTTTTAATTCTTTCTCCAACCTGCAACTTGCTACAACTTCAACGTCTGCAACTACTCGGCGACCCCAAACACGTGAAATTTAGTTACATTTTAACAATTTGCGTAATCCTTTATATGAATATGTACGTATGTATTTTAAATATTTTACATTGAAACTACGTTATATACAACAATTATTTGAATTGCACGTTGAACTATATCAAAAACATACAATTAAAAATACAAAATTACGGAAATTAGTTTGTCCTTATAATGCGCTATGTGGTGTCAGACTACTCGATCGCGCTGCGCCAACAAACATTCACTGCGTCGCCAATACTAGCAGTAATCAAAATTACGAAAGACGAAATTTTAATTAAAACATTTTAATTACTATTCCATGGATACTGATAATCTTTATTATATTTTTCAGATTCAATTTATTAACACACAATAATGAACATGTAATAATTGGACCACCAACGTTAGTGGGTAATGAAGGAAATGAGTTACACAAGTGCCAGTGTTGCGTTGAATATGTTAATCATGATAATATGCTTGCACATGTGGAAGATGTACACAGCCATAAAAAATACAAATGTGAACGATATCATGAGAGTATAAAGAAAATTCATGCTGGAAGGAATGTCGATGACATTAATTATAAATGCGACTTCTGTAAACGGATTTATAAAAGTAAATCTGCTTTAGTATCGCACTTAAAAAAGATTAATTATAGTTATGGAAGGGTATTTGAATGTTGGAGCAGGAAAAAGTATTCTACACCAAGACACCTATATAAACACAACATACGACAACATGACGCCAATGTTAAAATTACAAATAATGCAGCATTAAAAACAGAATTCCAATGTGATATTTGCAAGAAAATATTCAAATATAAAAGTCTTTTAAAAACACATATAACAAGTATTCATTATGATTATGGTAAAACATTTGAATGTTGGTGCCGGAAACAGTTCCGTACACCAATACATCTAAATCAACATAAGAGACGACAACATGACGGCAATGTTACAAATAACACAGCATTGAAAGGAGAATTCCAATGTGATATTTGCAAGAAAAGGTTCAAAAGTAAAAATAGTTTAAAACGACATATGTTAAGTATTCATTGTGATTTTGTTAAAGCATTTAAATGTTGGTGCGGGAAACAGTTCCTTACATCAATATACCTATATCAACATAAGGTTAAACATCATGGCGCCAATATTAAAATTACAAATGATGCAGCATTTAAAAAAGAATTTCAATGTGATGTTTGTAAGAAAATGTTCAAAACTAAAGGTAATTTAAAACAACATACATTAAGGGTTCATTTTGATTATGATAAAGCATTTGATTGTTGGTGCGGGAAACAGTTCCCTACACCAACGCACCTATATCATCATAAGTATAAGCAACACAGCGCCAGTGTTAAAAGCACATATAAGGCAGTATTAAAAAAAGAATTCCAATGTGATATTTGTAAGAAAATTTTCGAACGTAAAGCTAATTTAAAACAACATATACTAATGATTCATTGTTATTATGGTAAAACATTTGAATGTTGGTGCGGGAAACAGTTCCGTACACCAAGACATCTATATAAACACAAAAATCAACAACATGGCGCCAGTAATAAAAGCACAAATAATGACACATTAAAAACAGAATTCCAATGTGATATTTGCAAGAAAATGTTTAAAAATAAAATTAATTTAAGAAATCATATCAAAAGTATTCATTATGATTATGGTAAAACATTTAACTGTACGTGCGGAAAACAGTTCCGTACGCAAAGATACCTAAATAAACACAAGTATCGACAACATGGCGCCAGTGTTGTAAGTGGAAATAATGCAGCATTAATAACAAAATTCCAATGTGATATTTGCAAGAAAATGTTCAAAAATAAAGATATTTTAAAAAGTCATATCGCAAGTATTCATTATGATTATGGTAAAACATTTAACTGTTGGTGCGGAAAACAATTCCGTACACCAATACACCTAAATAATCACAAGCATCGACAACATGGCGCCAGTGCTAAAAGGAGAAATAATGCGGCATTAAAAAAGAAATCCACAAGAAAAAATTGAAAATAAAAGAGATTTAATTATACATATAACAAATGTTCATTATCGTTATGGTAATAGATTTAACTGTAAGTGCGGAAAACAGTTCCGTACACCATTATATTTAAAAGTACACCAGAGGAATCAACGCAGATGTATGAGTAACAGTGAAAATAAGAATAAACGTGAATGTGAACATTATGAGTTAGTTTTTAATATGAAAGGGTATTTAGCTTACCATGTGAAAAGGATGCATAGACAATTAAGATAAAATTGTCAATTTAGGAATCAGGTTATTACTGCTTTCAGCATGAATGGGTCGACTCGTCCGTTGTAGTACCGCTCACAGAAAACCGACGTGATGTAACAGAACTTGCATTTTTGCGTTTCGTTCGGTCAGTGAGAGCGCCGGAAGACCAACTCCCCTCTCCTCACGCCCACCTTCTTTCCTCCATTCCCTCCAAATACAAGCCGGCAACGCACTTACGACTCCCCTGGTGTTGCCTGGTCTATGGACGGCGGTGATCACTTAATATTAGGTTACCCGTTCGTTTTGCTTCCCATCATACAAAAAAAAAAAACACTGGCACTGGCACACTATAACGCAATTTACACCGCATTCTGCAGTAGTTTAGCTTGCCTTAGGGCCCGCGCGCACTGCTGTGTTTCACCACATAAATATTTTCCGCAAATATTGTAACATATGGAATTGTATGGATGCGCGCGCACTGCGGGTAGAATACCGGAGGTGCGTGAAAGAAATCGCAAATCATCGTAGTAGCCATAGATAAGATGCTATATACTGAGAGCAGTAGCGCTCGAACTACGGTTAAGGAATGTCGTTGCTGCGTGTTTTAAATGATAAGGAGATTATGTCGTGTATGTTTGTGTATTTCCTTAGTTTTTGTAAACTACGTAACAAATATTGACAGTTTTCACAATCATTTCGACAATTTTGTTTGGAAGGATTTTTTGTATGAAATATTTAAACCTAAACTGTAATCGTATGAATTTTAACATGGGTAACTATTAAAGGTTTCCTCAGCAGCCAGACAGTTTCGACAGTTCTAACCCCTCGCCAGACAACCATGTAGGGTAGTTCAAGTACGAGTGCGAGGCAATATATATCTAAGTAAATGAAACTGAGAAATATAGTGATTTTGGTCTTCATTGCGTATCTTTCAGTTACTCATTAAATATGTTATACAACAAGTACACGTTTTATTATTTATTAACACGTTTCTACAGTTAATAAAATTAATGTAATTCAGTGTTGATAAAGCGCCATCATGAGAGACATATTCATTTGTGTTATTTGCAAAATAAAAAAGAAAAATAATATCGTTTTCTCCAGAGGCATTAAAAAAAATATCAATATAAAATAACGAAGGTCTGGCATTCACTGGCTCTTAGACTATCCGGAAATTCTACAGCAGTGCGTGGACCATCTATTGCGGATTTCTTTCCGGTGCGGATTTTATTTCGTTCCGCAACTTGTGCGCGCTGGCCCTTACATCAAAATTTGTGGCGGGGTCCAAATGAAGGCTGAAGTTTCCAAAAGAAACGAAAATGTTCGCATTAAATCAAAATAATATACTGTATGTATATATTGTTCATAAGCTGTTACTTACAATTAATGCCCCCGAAGAGTTATGTTAACCAGATATGTAAATCAAATATACACCTTTGTATCTGATTCTTTTTGTATTTTATTTACTAAACCATACATAGTATGCATGTCTACTATACTGGCGTTACTGGCGCGTAGGTAGTAGTTAGTGGTGGTACTGGTAGTAGGTTCATCCATTGGGTCGTGGACGCAGAACATTGTGGATTATAACCTAAAAATGGCCTTAAATAATCAAAATGAGACCGCCATAAAGACAATAATCTCGTTTAAAAATCCATCCTAAAATAGCTAATAGTTGAGTAAAAGAATACTAATAATAATCAAAAATACCAAATAGTTGCACACAGACACGTTATTAATGTACATAACAAATTAAACGAAAAGGTGCGGACCAAGAGTCGGATGCATAGTAAAAAAACATAGCTCAAGTTTCTCTGGTTTTCTGCCTCTATAGATAACAGTGATAAATATACGTATGTCATATTGAATATGGTAGGAAGAAAGTAAATTTTCGAGCGATAAAATTATAACATTTTTATTTATTTACTAGAGGGCCAGGCGGACATTGTCTCGCCCTGATAACAAAAAAAATATTGACTAATTGTATACCTATGAAAATCCGTTCCATTGTTTTTGAGTTTATCGCGAACAGACTCATAGACAAACGCAGTAGAGGATTTTTTAATAGATCTTTACCTATGAAATTGCCGTTCTGCAGTACTGGCCATTTCTAATCGAAATAATTTTTGTTTGGCTAATAATTCTAATTTTAAATTAATTTTATTTTAAACGCATGGAATTCTTTTTCCAAAAGTAGTCATTTGTTTATTGATTATTGTTACATTTTCATAGCATTTTAATCTTTTTTGTCATCATGGATACGTTAAAAATTCAAGTAATTATGGAATATGAGACCCGTCGTGGCAGCAACGCGGCACGCAACATCAACGACGTTTACGGAGCTAACACTACAAACCAACACACCATCTGTTATTGCTTTGCTCGCTTCCGTTCTGGGAATTTCGACCTGAAAAATGAACCTCGCGGTCGTCCGAAGACTTTGGTCGACAATGATGAATTAAAGGCGATTGTGGAAGCTGATGATGATACACAATCTACGGCTGAATTAGCAGCAGCTTCGACGTTAGCGTCAAAACAATATTGGTCCATTTGCGTCAAATAGGCAAGGTAAAAAAGCTTGACAAATAGGTGCCCCACGAACTCAATGATGGCCAGCGTACGCGTCGAGACGTGCTTTGCACTGCTCAACAGACATACAAATGAAGGAATTTTGAACCGCATTGTTACCTGCGATGAAAAATGGATTCTGTTTGATAACCGGAAGCGCTCAGCAAGTTGGTTGGATCCTGGTTCAGCACCTAAACAATGCCCTAAACGAAAACTTACCCCTAGAAAAGTGATGGTCACTGTTTGTTGGTCTATCGCCGGTGTGATTCATCACAGCTTCTTACCAAACGGGGTGAGCATTACTGCAGATGTGTACTGTGAAGAACTGAACACAATGATGGAGAAGCTGGCACATCTCCAACCAGCATTGGTCAATCGCTCGTCTCCGCTGCTCCTGCACGACAACGCGAGACCTCATACTGCACAGCAGACGGTCTCTAAGTTGCAAGAACTAGGGTTGGAAGTTCTCCGTCATCCGCCTTACTCACCAGACCTTGCGCCTACAGACTACTACTTTTTTCAGAATTTGGATGACTCCTTGGCGGGAAAAAAATTCAATACCCGAGAGGCAGTACAAAATGCCTTTGAAGAATTTGTTGCCTCCTGTCCTGCTGATTTCTTTAAGAAGGGCATCAATAAACTGCCACTGCGTTAGCAAAGATGCATCGATTGCATGGGCGATTACTTCGATTAATACAAATAAAAAATACATGAAAAAAATTCGTTTATATTTTTTCATACAAAACGCCAATTTCATAGGTAAAGACCTAATATATGATGATTAGTACATAGTTGGAAATCGAAGATAAATTTTAAAATAGAAGTTATACTTGTTTCCTTTTGGTGTGAAGCATCTATAGGCCGAGTATAAACCTGATTGTTGGTGTGGCGACGCAAAACACGAACTTTGCACTATTAACAAAATACTCAAAAACATTTGCAACGGTCTTTGTATAAACATAAGATTCAAACTGTTTTGTCGGCCACTCATTCTATTAGTGTTACGCGACACGCGCCGACGACCTAGCGCCCTTTGATAAATGCCGCCAAACACACCACGCCTGCGCTTGGTAGAATTTTTGTGTTTAATAAAAATAGATATTTATGTAATAAAATAAATAAACAATATAGTAAAACAACCCGCAGCGATATTACCTTACCGCGTCCCTCGGGGTTGTTTGTCCGCGCGACTGAGACAAAAAGCTGTCTCTGCGCGTGTGATCGTACGATGCGACGCCGCGTCCTCGCGCCAACAGCCAGTCTGCCCAAGTACACAGACTATTAGTCGTACAAGTGACGGCTTCACGCTTGCCTATAGACATGCGCCTACGACACACACGCACGCGCCCCTTTTCCTTTGTCTAGTTTACCGTGTTTTACATATAATATTTTGTAATTGCCACGATTGTACTTTTTTGTTGTTGAATAAACTGTTAGCTCTGAGAATTATCCTTGTTTCCATCATACGGCTCAATTTTTATTTTGTTTTCTTAAATCCTAATTTTTTGTAGAAATTTTGAATGTGCAAGCAGCGGGGCAAGTACATCGATGACCAAGCTGCCTGTGTAAGTATTTATCAAACATATTTCTATACGTTTATTTTTTTGTTAAAACGTACTATAAAACGTTACTAAATATTTGTTTAATCTTTCGGATATCCTGGTGTTGTTTTACAACATTGTTTTTTGTCTCTTCAAGTACACAATCATAGGTGGTAGAGTCACGCTGAAACTATTCCTGGTTTCAACATGAATGGGTCGGCTCGCTCGGAGTAATACCACCCTCTCATAGAAAACCGACGTGAAGTAACAGTGCTTACATTGTTGCGTTTCGTTCGGTCAGTGAGAGCGCCAGAGGCCCACCTCCCCTCTCCTCTCCTCTCCCTTCCCTTCCCTCCAAACTGTGGCAACGCACTTGCGACTACCTGGTCGTTTGCCCCCTGTGAAATAAAAAAAAAGTGTGTGTGTACTTATGTACACGCGTTAAAAGTTATACTTCTTTGGCATAACAAGATATAAATCTTTTCAAAAATTTTATCTTTCGCTATATTCTACGTTAGTAGAAAAAACGTCACTAACAATAGAAAAAAGGTATTTAATACATTGAAAGTTTTAATACAAAGCAATACAAAGAAACAAAATGTTGCCTGTAGCTAATTTCAGGGTGTCGGTTTTTCCCTAACTCGCCAAAAGACTTATGTATTAAGACCCGCTTGACATAACACTTGAACCTACTATCCGGCAAATCGGTAATGTGTTTTGGGACTTTGTTATAAAATCTAACGCTATTACCTAAAAAACTGTTACTGGTCTTAGCCTGAAACATGGAGTGACCAGTTTGTTATGGTTTCTGGTATTTACATTATGTCGGTCTTTTACTAAATCCAGATTATCTAAGTTTTTCCGGACGTACATCAAATTCTCAAGAATATATTGAGAGGGCAGAGTTGAAATACCGAATTCCTGAAACTTAGTCTTTAATGATTCACGAGGTCCCAAATCATAGATTGCTCAAGCTGCCCGTCCTTGTAGTAGGAATATGGTGTCTACCTCAGCTTCAGCCCCCCACAACAAAATGCCATAAGACATTAAGCTATGGAAGTAAGCGAAGTGGACCAACCTAGCATTGGCAATATTTGTTAGCTGGTGAATTTTTCGAATAGCGAACGCAGCAGAACTTAATCTTCCAGCCATTTTTTTTATATGAGGACCCCATTGTAATTTAGAATCAAGTGTGATACCCAGGAACACAGTATTGCCAACTAGATTCCCTTGGATCTCGATTTAACTATCAGTTGTGGAATATTAGGTAAGGTAAATATTATGCACTTTATTTTGTCTGCGTTTAGTAATAAATTATTTAATGCAAACCAATCGGACATTTTATTTAAAATACTGCTTAGATACGTAAACTCGGAATCTATTCCTTTTACTTGAAATATAAGCGAAGTGTCTTCCGCGAAAAGAACTACATCTGCACAGTTATCAACCACTAGCGGCAGATCATTTATATATACAAGAAACAAAAACGGCCCTAAAATGGAACCCTGTGGAACGCCAATTCGAGTCAAGGATCCTGCAGACGTTGCCCCGTCTATACTAACTTTATAACAGTGATCTTTTAAATAGAAGACAAGAAGATCGAGAGAGACTCCACACACATCGTAATGTTTTAATTTCAGAATGAGGGTACTATGGTCAACGCAGTTAAAGGCCTTAGATAGATCACAAAACACACCAATTGCATCATGCGATCCCTCCCAAGCCCGTAATATATTAGTTAAAAGCGTTGCACCAGCGTCAGTAATTGAAACGATTCAGATATGATATTTGAAAGTACTATATGCATATTTTGTGAAATACATATATGTTCTTCAATACAACAAGAGTAACATACATACATTTTATAAAATAACTATAATTATGTAGAAAAAACGTTAACAATATTAAGTATATATCTATCTATATACATATAATAAAAATGTAACTGACCGCTGTCTGTACATTAAGTATATATGAGAAAAACTATTATTAGGGGTCTTTATAAATGCAATAGAACCCAAAACAATGATTTTTAGAATTTTTGTCTGTTTATCTGTTTGTCTGTTTGTCTGTTTGTCTGTGCGTTTGTGCACGCTAATCTCAGAAACGCCTTATCCGATTTAGATGTGGTTTTCACTGATATATCGTGGTAAGGTTCACTTAACATTTAGTGTTTGTTTCATGTCAATCGGTTCGTAAATAAAAAAGTTATGCCAATTTAAAGAATCACGTCGAACATTTGTTAAACTATCTATCTACTGTTCTTTCTCTTTTCAGTAGCATTGACTGCAACTTTACTAAATTTCATTATAATAATAATGGTCTATATAAAATTATGATTACATAATAATAATAAATATAAGGTAAAAATGATCAGTTTCGGAAAATTAAAATAACCAATGTCAGTTGACCTCAGATCTATATGATCAATCATATGAAATTGGGTTCAGCTTAGGCTGGTGATGTAGGTTGTACACGTCTGCGCAAGTATATAAAGCGCGCCGAGAGCCGCGCCGCTGCTTCGTAGTCCGGTGAAGCTGTAAAGACCTTAACAGGTCAATAGCAAAGTCAGTTCAAGAAAAAAAAAACGCGCCGCTGCTTACAGCATTCAATTATTCGCAGCAAACGCACGTATTCCGGAGGCGCATGGCGTAACAGTTGCATTCGATAACACTGACTGTTTGCATAGTTCATCTATTCTATCTATCTTCTTCTATATACATACATATAATAAAAATGAAGTGTGTGTATGTAATATCAAAATAAATTTTTTCACTGATTGGGTATGAAAGTATACACGCTTCTGATAACAAAAATGCAATTTTTAAAATTTTTGTCGGTCTGTCTGTCTGTCTGTTTGATCCGGGTAATCTTCGAAACGGCTGAACCGATTTTGTCGGGAATTTCACTGGCAGATAGAGAAAATTACAGCGCGTTACTTAGGCTACTTTAAATTAGACTATCTGTTAACCGCGGCTTCGTCTGCCATGCTATCTTCAAAACGATTCGATCGATCTTCAGATCACTTTCACTGGCAGATAGCTGATCTTATAAAAAGTAATTTAAGCAATTTTAGTTTATACTAGCTGTTAACCGTGGCTTTGCCCGCTGTGCTATCACCAAAACAGTTACATCGATTTTCACGGGACTTTCAATGGTAGATAACGAACCTAATAAAAAGTAATTGTGGTTATTCTATTTTAGGCTAGCTGTTACCCACGACTTTGTCTGCATGAAATTTAGCAAGATTTCAACTTATTCTTTATTTTTAATGACAGAAATAATTATCGGCTTATTGTTTACAATTCGACATTATAATTATTAATAACATTAATGATATAGAGGTCTTCCTAATAAGAGTATTACGTAAAGAGTTCCATAATACAATTTGTTGCGGAACAGACAAGCGTTTATTTTTTGTATAGTCACTAAATCTTAATTATAATAAGGGCAATGTATATTAAATGTAATGTAAATATAAATCTTTATAATAATATTTTTATTTATTGTTTCAATAGTTCCTTATACAGTGTAAGTGAGCACTGAGGTAGTTATATGGTTGGTTATGGTTCCACATATTATGCTGATGACAAACCTCATTTGGCACGCTCTTTGTATTTATATATCTAATGTACACGTTACATGTTACTTTTAGTGGCGTGCGCGTCGTACTTACAATTGTCTTTAAAGAGCGTTTCTGTAATTGTACATAGTCTCACAATTCTATAATTCTTTAATACGATTTTAAAAAACGCGTGCGGAGCTGCAGGTACAGCTAGTCATAAAATAAAAACTATTCATAATAATAATTATTATTATTGTGACCATAGACTAAACTTGAACACAGAGTGTATAGGTACATTAGTGTCACGGCAGATGCCGCGAAATTAAAAAAATAATTAAAAACATCGTCCGCCATTTTGACCTGTTTAGGCTAATTCGGAAGCCAAGGGTTTAATAGATTCGTTACAAATAAGCATATGATGTATGTTAGAAACATGTTAATTAAAAGCACGCGATTTCTATTCAATGTATTATTATTACATTTCCCCATTTAAAACTGTTAATAGACACTTTTTAATCTGTAATGTAAAATTTAAGTAGAAACTTTTAATAAGCATCAAAACCAATGCAATAAATCCTATCAGTAATTTTAGAAGTAAATGTAAACAATTGTACTTTTTCATTTAAAAAAGTATCACGTCACTTTATTGTATTTATTAATTATGTTTTAAAACATCTCTCTGATACCGCTATTTGTTGTATAGCCATTATTTAAGTCGGAATGCACTAAAATATTCATAAATACGGTCGTATGATGAGATTAAAAAACAAGAAATGACATTCGCTGCAGTGTTGCCAGCTCATAAAAACGTAAAATTTTCACTCTCAGCTTTCATCACAAAACGTATTTTCTTAATTAAAAAGAAACTTGCAACTCAAATCCCGTAACAACAACTGCAAATAAAACACTAATTAAAATATATACAAAATTTATGTACTGCTTAAATAATTATGCAATATAGACGAAAGTCATTCGAACGTCAGGTGATTTCGCCGTTTTTTTACTTTAATAAAAATTTCTTATGTTTCAAAAAACTTATTTTTATTTATAGCATTATTTTTAAACACAACATTATTTTTTTACTTCTATAAATGACTGTGTAGAATGGAACGTTAATATTTTTTCTTAGCTTTCTCCGGGGAAAAACCTTTATAACAAATATGATGCAATAAAGTACTCTACAGTTTGTCTTAGGAATGGGCAAATGAAGAATATATATCGAGTCGATATTTGCATTCTACATATATATCGATAAATAAATACCATTTAATCCATATAATGGTAATAGTACGTCCTAATACCAGTATTTATGTACTTAGAAGTAATGTTGTTGTTATTTATATGTATTTTTTGTAGATTTTTGCATACATATATATTATTTGCAAAACGATACCGTTTTGTGAAAGTAAGAAAAAATAGACGTTTTGTTATTACTGTCAATTATACTTTTAAATGCCATTCTTTAGTTACTAAATGTTGGATACGTACTTTGGTGCGAATTAAAACGGCGGCTGATGAAGTCAATGCCAAGCAGTAAACATCTTTGTAACCAGCGAGTACCTCTTCATTGCCGGGAACTTCAATAAGAGTAAATGAGTTATCTTTGCTGGATAAAGAGAAGAAATAAATTTCAAAAAGAAAAATATGCATAACTTTGACTTCTGTGTCCTTAGAAATATAGTAATTAACTTGTACATAATAAAGGACGAGGTGCCAATGATCCAAAAACCATCGCTGTGGTAAGAATCATTTAAACGGTTCCCAAGGTACAAATGCCTCGAGAAAAATTGTAATACAATAAAAATATCTGTGCATTATCTTATTTTGTTAACTAACAAATGTATCACGATTTTTTCCACTTAATACTTCGCTATAACATCATCAGAGGAGTTTTTGGCGGGATCTTGGTCTGTGATGTAGTGGATTTTATTCATAATCTTGTGTTACTTGACTCTATATTGTGTAATATTGGTGGTGTTTTATGTAATATAGTTTGTTTATTGTGCATAATTGAAGTGGATGGAAAATAATACCATGGACAATGAATTCTGAGATGCCACAAAAACTCCATGGAAAGTTCTAACAAGATGGCCACCATCTTGTTAGTTCATTGAAATTATATCAAGAAACTTGTAATATCGATACTCACTTGACAATGGCAGTAATAGTCTACTAGAAGACTGGTTGCCAAAAATGGAATGGAAGAAGAACTTGTAAAACTATTAACTACTCGACAATGGCAGTAATAATCTAAAAGATTAGTTGCCAAAAATAAAGTAAAAAAAAATATCATCAGTGAGGGGTATCTAATTAACTTCTACGAGTTATATATTATGCGACGAATATGGCGGATACTTGGTCTGACTCAAAAATAAGACTTTTTGTGATAATTGAATATTAAAATATCGAATATAATCTATATCGATAATTTTGCGACATCCCTTATCATGTAACGATATGTAGAACCAAGTGGAATTCATCTTCATTCGTAACTGTGCTTCTGTTCGCTGTGTACATTGTTTCTCTGTCTACGGTGTACATAATATTTGAATAATGTAATTTATCTGTAAAATATTTTTCATTGGAATAATCTGTGGCCTTGTTTACAAGTAGAATCTCCTTGGTAACTACGATAATACTCCACTGGTGCATTATTTAATTTGTGTAATAGAAAACATAATTATTATAAATGACATCTGTATGACGTGTTACTATTTTTATTTTGGACTGTTGAATCTACTATAAAAAGGTCTCCTGCGCAATACAACGGAAGTAAGTCACTATACGTAATAACGTTATATATGTTTGAGAGTTTTTAATCTTACTGATACGATTATCAAAATTAATTAACTATTGCGAAGCTAGATAATTTTTTAAATGTTAAATACTCTTTGTTATTATTAAGTTTTTTTACTATAACTAGCAGAATACCCGGCGTTGCCCGGGTTGTTACTATTAAATAAAAAAGTAGGTTGGTTACTAAGACAATCTGTGGTTTTTTTCGAACTAACTACGTCACCTAGCAAGGCCTTAACAGTCTCAGCATATATGTCGTAGTCCGATGAAGCTGTTACAATCTTGCTAGGTCAATAGCGTAGTCAGTTCGAGAAAAAAAGGCTCAGATATAATGTCTTATCTATGCTTAATAGTTTCACCGGACTATATAGTTCTCTGTGGGTATAACCATATGACATAAATAAAAACTAAATAAATACGTGCAATTTAAAGTTTACACTGACTTATCAAAGTTTTTAGGCAGATAAATAATGATAATATTTGAAATACTACACTGATTATAAGAAATATTCATTTATTGCCTCATAAATTTTAATTCCAATAAAAAAAAATCTATAGTAATATCTATTGTAAAGTTGGAGAATTTGTTTTGTTGAACGCGTTATTCTCAGGAACTACTGGTCCGATTTAAAAAATAATTTCAGTGTTAGATAGTTCATTTATCGAAGAAAGTTATAAGCTATATATATATATTATATCATATGAGGCAAACGAACAGGTGGTTCACCTGATGTTAGTGATCACCATCGTCCATAGACACTTGCAATATAGCGTCGTACTGCGCTGATAATAAAAAAAAACCTTATTATATAATATACCTAAACCTGCCCCATGAATCAATTTATCTACTGGTGAAAACAGTATGAGAATCCGTTGTAAGGAGATTTAACTCTTACGGTGTTATTACAAAAAAGTTTAATACGTATTAAATACTCGATTTAAAAAGGTTTCGTATTAAATGCCCCGCGCTCGCCCGAGGCAAGTTCGCGTTATCCTTTTTCGCAAGTCTAACCTACAGTAACCATAGCGAGATAAAAGAGCAGGATGGCGAATATTCAGCGGCCGTGGCGCATTTAATACGAAACCTTTTTAAAGCAAGTATTCAATACGTATTTACCTTTTTTGTAATAACACCGTTCTGGTTTTGGCCAATCTAGTGGTTAATTGAGATGAGTATACATTTCAGATGGAGACACTGCTGAAAGGCGTGATGCTTGGTGCGGTGGCACTGGTCGCAATAGTTACGGTGGCGGTCGAGTGGTGGCAGTACCGGAATGTACCGCAATCGTACTCGACTCACGGGCAGAGACGCCCAAAAAATGACTAAACGAAGTAGGTTGGATTAACTCGGGGGTTCGCCGTACTTGTTCGGCTAAGGGCAACTTAGAATCATGTAAGGTACAACTTCGAACCGCACATACATGGATCGAGCAGTTGACACCACAAATTGATTAGTATAATTTTGAAGTGATTGAGGTAAACACTGTCGAGTAGTGTTGAAAACGTCGGGCGCGATCAGTACTTGGATGGGTGACCGTCTGGGAACACCGCGTGTGTTGTATTGTTGATGTGATCCATCTAGGCGAGGACAAACCTGATTGTTAGCGTGGCGAGACGTGGCGACGCAAAACACGAACTTTGCACTATTAACGAAATACTCAAAAACATTTGCAACCCTATCTGGATAAACATAAGATTCAAATTGTTTTGTCGGCCACTCGTTATACTAGTGTTACGCGGCACGCGCCGACGACCTAGCCCTTTGATAAATGCCGCCAACACACCGCGGCTGCGCCTAGTTCTCGGTTTGGGCGGTTTTTTTTATATCAAAACTGGCAAACGAACAGGTAGGTCACCTGATGTTAAGTGATCACCACCGTCCATAGACACTAGCAACTCCAGGGGAGTCGAAAGTGCGTTGGCTACCTGTGCATGAGGGTGGGGGTAGGGGAAGGAAAAGAGAGAAGGGAGGTGGGCCTCTGGCGCTCTCACTGACCGAACGAAACGCAACAATGCAAGCACTGTTACTTCACGTCGGTTTTCTACGAGAGGGTGGTACTACCCCGGGAGAGCCGACCCATTCATGCTAAAATTACTAATAGCTACAGCGTGGCTCTACTTGCTTGATTCATGCAATTCGCGACCTATCTGAGCTAACTATTCATACATATATGAGTTGTTGAAACATATATGTGTACCAAGTACATATACCTCGACAACTCTTATATATATTTCGTATCGGATAATATTCTAAACTATTTCAGCTTGATATGGGAAATAAAATATAACTCTTCCATTTGCATGTGTAAGCGTGTATGCGTGCACGTGTGTGGAGGTGATATGTGTAATGTTGTCGCAGTGATGTAAGATTTTGTGTGAGTGTATCGCGCGAGCAGCGCACTCGAGGACTCCACGCCGAGGGAACGGACCTAGGCTTGAGCCGCAGCCCAGGGGGCCTAATCTGGTTATAGTGTAATATCAGATGCGATTGTAGTTAACTTATAGGATTAAGTAAAATGTTGTTATTCGCGTGGATACTTACTAATTTTTTTTGTTTCTTCGCAGGTACGGGGATTTTTTAACTTAGCATAATATGAACGCTTTAGTATAAAACACGCTAGGTGGAGGTTTCAAAGCAATAATAGACTCTAAACATTAGATTATAAGTCGGTATTTTGTTCAACATAATAGGTGTTAAAAGTCGAGGCACCCATAAGGACTGCGGACAGCTGTCAGAACTCAAAACAATGGAATGATTATGTTCTTCTTTGAATTTTTAAATCAATTATATTCTTAATTACATTAATTTTATGATTTAAATGAAATTATTGACATCATTTTGCTTTTCATATGTATTGTCACTAGGAGCAATAATTATACACATTTTTATACAATTTATTAATTAATAAAAAATGTGATAGTTAAATACAAAATATCAATATTACATATAGACAAAGCGTACATATCTTTCGAGTCTGAAAACTTTAGCTAAGACTAACCAAAAGGAAAAATCCCTCACAGAATCTATGTACATCATGTGCATGAGGTGCAATAAACCAGTGAATGTGTTGACTCTATAGTGCATTAGTAGCATGCTCGAGCGTCTCACTATGTATCAAACCTTTGCTTGAGATGTTGCCGAGGGAGGCCGCGGCGGGTGTGCGGGAGCGAAGTCGGTGGTTCCACAATTTTAGTTATTGCCGTTTTTATAACACGTTTTTTTTTAACACTCAGAGTGATAAGTTTTCGTGAAAACACTTGTAGAATAAAATTATTTATAAATTTAGGCAGCTATTGATACACTATTGATAGAGTAACCAATGGGGAGGCACAGACGAAGCTAATCTCAGATGTCGCTGGCATAATTGGTTCTTGCAAACAAATATTTCTATCGTACTTACCCTTGGGCTTCCGAATTAAGACGAAAAGCTCAATATGGTGGACGCTAAAGTAAAAACAATAATAAAAACTGCGCCATCGGCAGTGTCACTTATGTACCTATACGCTATACATCTATATACATGACAATTTGATACGTTATAGTTTTGTTTAAAAAATGTTAATGTATGACAAATGTAACGTCAACTTATTATATTGGAAGGAAGTTCCTTATCGCGCGTTGTGAAAGGGGGCTAGACGGAAAAACTTCTTACGAAAAGTTGTAACGACACTTTTTGCTATAGTAAGCTATTGTAAGCTGTGCGGCGTGCGCATGTTTCTCTGTCTGTCTCTCTCTCTCTTATAGAAAGTAAGCCAGATATTTTCATTTCTATTTCGCATTGAACAGTGTGGTGTCGCGACGATTATTTGATTACTAAAATTGAGCCTACTGATTACGTTTATATTACATTATATTTGTTAATAATAAAAAAAAAATATTATAACTTAAAAAAAAAAATATTACAATTCCTTCACTAATTAATCGAAAGGAACTTCGTTCCATCCGGGTGTCCCTTGACACCTCTTAAGTTTTTTTTTATTTTTAGTCATATTATACGTTATAATTTATAAGCTTGTTTTATAAAAGTACTTTTTATTTTTAATTTAAATTACTCTTATGTGCTGGTGGTATATAATTGTGATCTAGGTCATATTTTAGTATTTTATAGGACTTTTAATTTGCACTCTTTTATTTGCAAGTTTGCCCTTGTCATTATTTGACACGAGCTTGACAATACAACAGAGCCAACGACTATGCGCCATCTAGCGGAATAAATAAGCAGTGTATCTCCCCATTGTAGTAATGTCAGCATGTTCTGAAGTCATTGACTAGCTTAGATTATTAAACTAAAATATATACATTTAAAATTTGGACTCAGAGCTTGCCTTGCTTTTGAAGTCTTTAAATTGCTCGGTGCCTTAGAATTCTGGACATCCTTTAGTTATATAATTATACATTTCACCGCTATACCCCGCCATAGGTACGCGAGCGGCAAGAGAGAGAGGTGGACAGACTTTGTCAGACGCACATGAGATGAAATATCTAAAGATCAACGATCCGTTGCTTTATGCGTTAAGATTTTGTATTTCTAAGAATTAAAGATCATATTGCTTCTTTAGTTGAACTTATCTAAGGTATACGGATTCAAAAAATTGTGCTTTGATATCGTAAGATCTGTCTGACACTACGAATCTCATGCGAGTTTATGCTCTTTTCTTCCTTCTCCCCACCTCCCCGCGCACACCTAAGGCGCGGTACAGCGGTTGCGGTCAGACTTGTTATACAGTATTGTTTTAGGTATATAATACGAAATAATGTATTAAATAGATTTATGTTTGCGGTTTTGGTTTTTTTTTACATATATTTATAACAATTATCACTGGTTTTATTTAAGTTTTTCCTTTTAAACAGTAGACGTTGGTGGACAATAATAATTCTTAATATTGTTTCAATTACTTTGTTATTAAACTGATTACTTCTCGCAGTTTTATTTACAAGAATGGTTATTTTTCGTGTTTTATATGCATTCATTGCAAACTGTTTTTTATCTTTCAAATTATGTTACCATTTTATCTCTACAAAGTTCATAAGTTACCCCAAACTATTATAATTTAATCGTTTCTGCCAACCCTTTTAGATAATCTTTATGAAACAGCGCGTAGCGTATGTTCTGAATTATTCCTATATCATTACATAGTATAAAACAAAATCCCCTACCGCGTCCGTCTGTTCGCGATAAACTCAAAAAACTACTGAACGGATCGTCATGCGGTTTTCACCGGTAGATAGAGGGATTCATGAGGAACGTTTTAGTATACAATATGTCAAGGATTTTTTCATAATCACGGCGGGACAACGTCTGCCGGGCCTGCTAGTCTGTTAATAAAAATATAATCTAAATCGCTCTAGTTTTTTCAAATTTGTATGTTTAAACTACCTTCATACAATAAAATAATATAAAAAATGACAATGGATCAATCAAATTCAAGAAATAAGTAAATAGCCAAGAACCTACGAGTATTTTCCTTGTGTTAATAACCAATCGCTCTGAATTCATAATTTTTTTTTGTTTCTTATTGTAGCACGGCAAAGTGACTGTACTGTGCCTGATGTTAAGCACAGTACAGTCCAAAAACAACGGCAACCACCGATAGATACGCGCTCCTCCGGCGGTCGTCGTTGTCACGCCGGCCAGCGTAAATGTCTCTTCACGTTACGCTTCGTTACGCCATGTTATAGGAAGGAGGGAACACACTAGCCGGGAGATTGTTCCACAGCTTCACGGTACGGCTAAAATAACATGTAGCGAACTTTTTAGTTCGTGCCCAGATGGGAGTGACCGTAAAACTGTGGCTCAGAAGACCGGCGCGCGTGGTTCGGTTGTGAAAAGGAGAGGAAGAGATTAATTTGAATAACTCTTCAGAACACTCGCCATGATACAGATGGTAGAACAAACTTTTAAACTCGTAACAAAAAAAGTGGGTGTGCTTATCGCCACATGATAGAAGTGAAAACTATACACGATTCAGTTCGTCACTCCGACCAAAACGTGACGACTTTATTTCGTTCAGTGTGCGATAGGTTTAAACAAGTTTTTCACTTCAAAAAATTGTAAAGACGAGCTGACTAAATAACTCCGGGAAATTGGTCCCCCATTTTTCGCGTATGTAGTTGAAAATCCATAGAGGGTATTAAATTAAACAAATTTAATTTAATTCTATTAAATCTCTTCGTCCACGTTCACAAAAAAAAAGGTATTTAAGTTTATTAATACGTGGGCCAGCGTCCGAAAAAAAATTGAAATATTGAAAATCTCAAGGTGGATTCTTGGAGTTAGTCGTACGCCCACGTTAGCTTATTCTTTACTTTCTTATTAAGTCAACTTCTAAGAGGTAGAAACATTGACATATAAAAACCCAAGTCACACAGTTTCGAATACAAATAGCACTCAAACCCGTCCCGCAATATACATACGTGGTTATAGTTCTGTGATAAAGTTATGATTTTGCAAATTCAACTTTACCTGAATGATTTCAAGTTGTTTTTACAAGGACGCAAGCGACGTGACACTATAGTTATGCGATAAACTTATGATTTTGAAAATTCAACTTTACCTGAATGATTTTAAGGTGTTTTTACAAGGACGCAAGCACCGTGACACTATAGTTCTGCGATAAACTTACGATTTTGCAAATTCAACTTTACCTGAATGATTTTAAGGTGTTTTTACAAGGACGCAAGCGACGTGACACTATAGTTATGCGAGAAACTTATGATTTTGAAAATTCAACCTTACCTGAATGATTTAAAGTTGTTTTTACAAGGACGCAAGCGACGCGAGACTATAGTTATGCGATAAACTTGTGATTTTGCAAATTCAACCTTACCTGAATGATTTAAAGTTGCTTTTACAAGGACGCAAGCGATGCGAGACTACTTGAAATTTCATTTTTGTGTGCCGGCTGTGAGAAGTTAAGTGTGCATCTTCAGTATTTGTATATCAATGGGTGGAAATGGTGGAAAAAAACTGAGAGATCGAGACTTTCACTTAGAAGTTGACTTAAAAAAAAATGGACAGACGTAGGCACATATAGGGTAGATTTAAATGCATAATTCCAAAATTCTCTGCCAATTTTTTTCCCTCATCTCCACTCTATAGGAGTTTACAGATCACAAAAATAAAGAGTGGCCAAACGACATACTTCAGGAACCCATCATGAAATTTTCGCGTTTTCAAATTTTTTTTCCGACGCTGGCCCAAACTTTTATATAGAGGTGGGGAAAAAATGAAAACGATGTGCAAAAATGCACAATCGGTGGGCATACTCTCTACAAATCCCTTGGTGGTGACTCAAGCCTAGGTCCGTTCCCTCGACGTACCCTTTGAGTACGCTGCTCGCGCGATACAGTGACACAAAATCTTACATCACTGCGACAATATTACATATATCACTTCCACACACGTGCACGCATACACGCTTACACATGCAAGTGGAAGGGTTTTATTTGTTTCCCCTTATTGAACTGAATTAGTTAAAAAAATGAACCGATACGAAATATATATAAGAGTTGTTGAGGTATGTATGCCTGGTACACATATATGTTTCATCAACTTAAGTATGAATATGTAGCTTAGCTAGGTCGCGAATTTCTTAAAATAGGCAAAATCCCGAGCCGAGATGTGCAATCTGTAGGTGGTAGACCCACGCTGAAGCTATTAAGCAAGAAAATCATAAAGCATATCCTCGGGAGAAACTTTGTTTCACTAAAATCGGTCCACTCTATCTAAAGTTATTGTTATTTTAATGGCGCCGCGACTTAAGTATGAGAGTAAAGTAGATAAGCAAATGGACTAAATACATTCACATGACTTTATTAGTCATTATTTTGTACATCAGGTGGACGAAGTCGCGGGCACAGCCAGTATTTTTTGAAGTTATACTTCTCTTGGCGCATTAGGGAAAAATTATGAGTAAATTTTTACGATGCGCGCGCACACAGGCACGAAAAACCGACACCCTGAAGTTTGTTAGCACCCACCTCCGGTGCCGCTGCATCACATTCAAGAGACGAGACTACAACACGACCGGAACATAGACATTAGCGCCACCATATTAAAAATATACATCGACGCTAGCGCCAACATATTAAAGATACATAAATATTCATTGAC
Organism: Antheraea pernyi; assembly: GCA_015888305.1. Classification (NCBI taxonomy): domain Eukaryota; kingdom Metazoa; phylum Arthropoda; class Insecta; order Lepidoptera; family Saturniidae; genus Antheraea; species Antheraea pernyi. The sequence continues at coordinate 1,308,169 of MU158735.1, read as the reverse complement.
TTCATAGTTCGGCCATGAAAGGCTAGATGTCGCTGATCTACATGTCGACACAAATTAGTCAACACATTTGAGATACATAAATAAGGATAATTATATAAAATTGTTCTATAGCTTAAATAACATTAATTTGTTCATACTTCATTATTTATGTGTTACTTAAACTATTTTGCGGAATTATGTATAAATAGTAATCGCTTTGACTTATATAGAGGGGCCTTTAAAAGGCAAGATGTTGGTGATATCTACGCATTTTTAATATGTACCAAGTATCGTAAGGCGAAGCTCTGCCCGATTAAACAGTGACAAGTAGTACCTACGAAGTATTTATTGCCATTCCTGACTGCATCGACACTATACGTGATTAGTGTAACAGGTTATTACGATACGCGCGCACACAGTCATGAATAACCTACACACTGAAGTTATTGCGATGCGCGCGCACACAGTCACGAAAAACTGACACCCTGAAGTTAGCTATAGTCAACTTTTTCCATTGTCAGTGTCGTTTTTTTCACAAACGTATAATAAGGCGAAAGATAAAAATTTTTTAAAGATTTTTATCTCGTTACGCCAAAGAAGTATAACTTCTAACGCGTGTACATAAGTACACACACACACACTTTTTTATATATTCCATTTAGTCTCCGAAACAATTTGCACCTACAAATATAATACCAGGGTGGGAAAAAAAAACACAAATAAAACTTCAAAACCAAAAAGAGAAACATGTTTACTATAATATGTCTGTCGCATTGTTATATTATTTACATACGATCGAGTAACAACCTCTTGCGGACTATAGACTACGCAAATTATATAAAACTTATATCTATTATTACATAAGAATTATTATAAACGGAAAATATTAGAAAAGAAAAAAAATAAAGGCCTTATTCAATAAAATGCACTTCGATTTTGTAATGGCAAACATTACGACGCGGCGTTGTCGTTTAAAAAAAAAGAAAGCGACTGTCAACTTTGTGTCAATTTTATAGCGTTCTGTCAAACGGAGTATCTATGGATGTAATGAAAATTCATGTTTTTTTTAAAATTGACAGATTGTGTATCGAGTCTGCCGGTTTTGATTCTAGACGATTCGTATATTCTTAACAATATTTTGAGATGTATCTCATAGACAGCAATCAGATTCCAAATTTTTTAAAAATTGAGCCGTCCCGGGACGCCTGGCAGATGTGGAACATATGCGTGACGTAGTAAACACCACTGTATACACTATAGGCATGCGAGCTCAGTGCGGCATGAGAGATTGCGCATGGTAACGCGTCGCCACGACTCACACACTCGCCACGCCAAATTGAAATTTCATGCAGAGCCTCGATATGTGATAAATTAAATTGGCAAGCAGTTTTAGTTCTTATTCCTCGATGTTCTCATAAATTGGTGGCCCACTTTTTAGAATATACCAGATTCGATTTCAGACGAAATGGTGGCCGATTTATTAGAACTTTCTACATCGGCGTTGTGACAGAATGGTGGCTGAATTAATATAAATTTCCAGAGTTTTGGCAAATAGATGGCAGGCACCATGGTCGAGTCATTGACTACCGAAAAATCTAACTGGCGTCTATATGTATGCTACTTCAGAATCATACTGCAGTCTATGAGATTGTCTCCAACAAGAAACGAAATCGATTTTTAGGTTTAAAGAACGATACGTTTGTAGACATTTTTTCGCTTGAAAAATATAATATATAGCGTTCAAGAACTATGAGTAATAAATGCATTGACAAAACGCTATGTGGACGGTTTAACACGAATCGAAACGTATAAACGAATTTGATTATGAAAATTAATGAAAATGATGAAAAATCAAACGTCTAAACACGGTTTATTATTGCCAAGGTCACAGTTTGTCAATATACGTCACTAAGGTACCACGATTTTGTTCCCCCTTTTCATACCCTGACGCCCCCTTTTACAACATACTCCCCCCATTTACACGCAGAGTTTACTAGAGTATCACGCTTTCGTTCCCCTTTTCATAACCCGACTCCCCCTTTTACAACATACTCCCCCCATTTACACAAATACCCGCCCCGTTTACACTCCCAATTACCCCTTATTACAACATATATTAATGTACTAGTATATTCATTTACACTCGATGGACTGAAATGATAATATGAGAGATGAATCACACACAAACATGCTTCAGTATTGTCGCACAGATAATAAATAAATTAAAAAAAATAATTCAACAAATTTGACAGCCGCTCAGTGTCGGATACACCATATTTAATTTAAAACATTTAAAAAATCCAAACCAAATTACACATAGAAACAGATATACGAAACAATTATATATATATATTTTAATTGCTTTGTCGTGTTCATCAGGCACCTAATGGTAATTGTCACAAGTGTCTAGGAGTTGAAATCGTATAGAGTTTCTATATAAATATACAGAGATAAATTTAAAAAGATCTCCTTGTTTCTGAACCTTTTTTCTGTTTATTTTTGGCAACCAATCATTTAGATTATTACTGCCATTGTCAATTGATTATCGATATTACAACTCTCTTGATATGATTGCAATTAACTAACAAGATGGCGGCCATCTTGTTAGAAATTTCCATGGAGTTTTTGTGGCATATCAGAATTCATGGTCCGTGGTATTATTTTCCATTCACTTCACTTATGCACAATAAACAAACTATATTACATAAAACACCACCAATTTTACACAATATAGAGTCAAGTAGCACAAGATTATGAATAAAATATAAAATCCACTTATTATTATTTAGTTCAGTAAATATTGACGAACTTTAGGGTTATCAGGAAACAAACAATTTAAATTGACGATCGTTTTCCCTTAATATTGATATTTGAAAAACTAGTAATTTTCCTTCCGGAAGAGACCGTTATTGAGTTTTTATAAATTGTGATTATTGTTCTCATGCAATATCAAGCAGTGGTAACAATGCATACGATCTATATACATTTATCTTTTCATTTGCTTCCAGAATCGTCTAATACAGATGGAGAAGGTCAATTATATTTATTCATTTACCCCAACATCATCTAGCTTTGATGGAACAGGTCAATTATATTTATTCATTTACCCAAACTTCATCTAGCTTTGATGGAAAAGGCCAATTATATTTATTCATTTACCCCAACATCATCTAACTTAGAAGGAGAAGGTCAATTATATTTATTCATTTACCCCAACATCATCTAACTTAGAAGGAAAAGGTCAATTATATTTATTAATTTTTCCGAACATCATCTAACTTAGATGGAAAAGGACAATTATATTTATTCATTTACCCCAACATCATCTAACTTAGAAGGAAAAGGTCAATTATATTTATTAATTTACCCCAACATCATCTAACTTAGATGGAAAAGGTCAATTATATTTATTCATGTACCCCAACATCATTTTGCTTAGATGGAAAAGATCAATTATATTTATTAATTTACCCCAGCAACATCAAACTTAGATGGAAAAGGTCAATTATATTTATTAATTTACCTCCCTTAGATGGAAAAGATCAATTGTATATATTGATTTAATAGCAACATCATCTTGCCTAGATGGAATAGGTCAATTATATTTATTAATTTACCCCAACTTCATCTTGTTTAGATGGAAAAGGTCAAGTATATTCATTATTTATTTGCCCCCAACGTCATCTTGCCTAGGTGAAGAAGGTCAATTATATTTATTCGTCTTAAAAACCATCTTACGATAGAAATGACCAGTGAAGTGCACAATTTTGCATGCCTGAAATATTTAACATCCTAATATTTCAATTCCTAGACACTCTATGGCTTCAAGTCACATGAAAATATACGAAAGACATCTATTTATACAACAAATTATTAGGAATCAAATATAAATTCATACGATCAACATTATTAGGAAGCATTAAAAGCGTTTACAAAAATAGCCTTGTCAATATAATAAACTTTCTAGGCATTCTCTTTCTCATTCTAACACATTCGGGAAACACATAACGAGGGAACGGTCCCGCACTATTCTCCTATAGACGTGAAAAGTTAAATACCGAGTCGATAGAGACGCGGACCTTGGCTTTAACCGCGACGACGCCTGTTATAATAATTATCTTTAAGGGAAAAAACTTATCGATCTAGCAACTTTTACAAGAATATATCGATTCGGTAAATATTATTTATTGAATGTGTCTCACTATTTATTATTTTTAGTATTCGTTTCTTTAAAATTACGAATCACAAAAATATACGCAAAATATGTATATATATAAGGTATGTTATATATTAGGTTGAATTGTATTATGTAGAAATTGAAAAAAAAACTAATTGACGAACTACTTTTAGCGTTTTCCCACGTTAGCTAAAACGGCTTTCTACCGTCATCTTCTTTCTCTAACGGTTGTAAGTTTGTCAGTCAGTTAGCCTTTCCAGAACCTACATTATTACATATATATGAAAAATAATGAATGTAAATACGAAAAAATTAAGTGACGCAAAAATTCATACAAATAGATGGACATAAAATTCGATTTGGGAAAACCAAATACCGTGAATATTTGATATTTTACCAAAACTTGGATATTATTTCCGATTATCGGTATAATTTACGGTTCTCTACTATGTACCACTCGTAAATAAATCGCCTATTAATAACCGATAAATAATTACCGAATAGCTAATTTTAGTAATTATCATAACCGATTTACCGATATATACAACAAACCGTAACCGATAATTAGATTATACCGGTTTCCGTAACACTAGTTAAGTTTCACACATACCGTAATTATTAATTTCCTTATATGTTATGGTTTTATTTCCGATATCGGTAAATAAACCGGTCATGATCTTACTATACTATCGGTCATGTTTTTACACGTAAATACGTAAGACTACTAATAACCGATTAAAATTTACGAGTGACCGTTAGTAGAGTTGACAGACATGACTTAATTAATAACCGGGTTTTTTGTTACCGATTAACCGATAATTGCAAAAAAACCGAAAACCGGTTTTCGAGTATCGGTTGATGAAGAAAAACGTAAGTAACACTTGCAACGTACCGTAAATCGTCTGCGTGAGTTAATTATGGAAAAGGGGGAAAAAAATCATAAACCGTGCTTGTCTGTCTGCGTGTTTGTCGATTACTCGCGCAGTTTGAGTGCGTGGTCCTTGATGACGCCTCCGTCACCCTCTGACACGAAACGTTTGCGTCCCCTGAAATGTTCAACATAATTATTATACAGGTTATATTGTTCGTCCGGCGGAAATTCGACCATAACGAGGGCTATTGAAAGTTTTTGGCGGGATCTTGGAATGCCATGTAATGGTCTTTATATTTTATCCATAATCTTGTGTCATTTATATTGCTCTATATTATGTAATATTGGTGGTGCTTTACGTAATATATTTTTTTTTTATGTCATAAGTGGCAAACGAACTAACTGGTGGGTCACCTGATGTTAAGCGATCACCACCGTCCATGGACACTAACAACACCAGAGGAGTCGCAAGTGAAATAATACCACGGACCATGGATTCTGACTTGCCACAAAAACTCCCCGGAAAGTTCTAACAAGATGGCCGCCATCTTATTAGTTCATTGTAATTATATCAAGAAACTTGTAATATCGATACTCACTTGACAATGGCAGTAATAGTCTACTAGAAGACTGCTTGCCAAAAATGGCATGGAATAGAACGGGAGGTACAACGGGAGATACAACGGGAGAACTTTCAGTGGACTGTATATTTTCTAAATATTCACAATATCGTATGTAGCGTGCTGAAGACGAACTTTTTTCCCTCAAACTGTCAACACTATAGGCCTAGCAAGGTCTTAACAGCTTCACCGGACTACTAAGGCGAGCGCTTAAGGTACTCAGCCGATTTTATTTGGGCATCCAGCTCAAGGGTGCACAGCACACCTCGCTGTTACATGCAATTCGTGACCTATGTGAGCTAACCTTTTTTTTTTTTTATCGTGGAGAACCCTCTTGCACAGACATTGCCAGGTCCCCGGGGGAGGACCTGAACTGAGTCGACCTCCAATCGACTAAAAAACTCCACGGTAACCTACGCCGCACTATGGGGGTGTCTCGGGGTTGCGTTAGCAAGCTCCGGTACACCCCCGGCGGCAGGCGTTTCCCACGCCACACCCGACTGAGGCAGTCCGGTCACAATACCGCCTCCCAGCCCGCCGTACCCGTGCAATGGGAGGTCAGGGCCCCCGCCCCTTCCACCCTGGGTTCGGCTGGCAGCGGAACGGTTCAGCCGCTCCACCGCCACGCCTCCGTTGATTTTTTACCGAGGTTTACTCCGCCTCAGCCACCCTGAGATCCCCTCCGGCCTACGCTATCCTACGCGACCCCCCCCATCCCTCGATCCTAACCCTATCCTACCTCACTCAAGCCCTACGCCCGCCAATCCCCTGGACTTGCCTACCCACTACGTAGTTAAGCCTAAGTTAAGCTAAACTATTCATACATACATGAGTTGTTGAAACATATATGTGTACCAAGCATACATATCTCAACAATTTGTATTTTGTATCGGAAAAGATTCTAAACTATTACAGTTCGATACGGGAAAAAAAATAAAAACCCATCCACTTTATGTGTAAGCGTGTGAGCGTGCACGTGTGTGGAGGTGATGTGTGTAGTGCTATTTGTCTTGTAAGGCCTTTACAGCTTCACCGGACTACTAAGGCGAGCGCTTAAGGCACTCAGCCGATTTTATTTAGACAACTAGCTCAAGGGTGCGCGGCACACCTCGGCTTTGCCTGTTGCTGATATCCCGAATCTAACCTAGCTAAACTATTCATACATATAGATATACATTTTTGTGGGTGGTAGAGTCACGTTAAAGCTATTACTACTTTCAGCATGAATGGGTCGGCTCGTCCGAGGTAGTACCACACTCTCACAGAAAACCGACGTAAAGTAACGTAAGTGAGAGCGCCGGAGGCCCACGTCCACTAGATTCCCTTCCCACCCTCCCCTTCCTCCAAACACAGGCTGGCAACGCACTTGCGACTCCCTTGGTGTTGCAAGTGTTTATGGACGGTGGTGATCACTTAACATCAGGTGACCCACCTGCTCGTTTGCCTCCTATGATATAGAAAAATGGCTATTTTTTAAATTGACTTAGAACGAGAATAGAGTGCCGAATACCATGCATAAATATTGCTATTGTCTAAACATTCATCTATATTATCTATATTAATATTATAAAGAGGTAAAGTTTGTGAGTTTGTGACGTTGTAGGGGGTAAACTCAGGAACTACTGGTCCGATTTGAATAATTATTTCAGTGCTATATAGCTCATTTATCGAGGAAGGATTATAGGCTATATACCATCACGCTAAGACGCATAGGAGCGGAGCACCAATGAAAAATGTTTCAAAATCGGGGTGTTTTCTCCACTTGAGAACTTCCGCTGCCTGTTAGCGTGACTATTTCACGCGAACGAAGTCACGGGCAGAGGCTAGTAATGTATAGAAACGAGAGAAACGATCAAGTCGATAACTCACCTAGTAGGTATACGTTTGAGAACGCACTCGCCGAGCCTGAATTTATGCTGGCATCGTTCCATGAACCTGTCCAGCATTATGTAAGCGAGAGGAACGTCCAGAACTATATCGTTCATATCTTCCAGAACACGGAGGAAGCCCTGTGAATGGAACAAAATTTATAGATATAGATCTATATGTCGGAGGAAGCTATAAGTCGAGTTGATTATTGTTTGCACACATAATATTATTTGTCTTCATCTAAATTCTTAATTAAATTTTATTTGATTTATAACATTTTCCCATAACTTAAAAGCCTTAATAATCTGATAAAAGTTAAGAATATTGTAAATCACATAATGAACAATCAGAGCCTAATGAACTAATGCCTCGAGCGTGGTCGATCTTTACAAATTATTCTATCTACCGCTGAAAGCCTCATAAAAATCTGTCTAGTAGTTTTTGAATTTATCGCAAACAGACAGACAGACGTGGCAAATGTCTTTGTTTTATAATATATATGTATATAATATATATGTATATAATATATATAATAGGTCTTTACCTATGAAATTGGCGTTCTGCAGTACTGGCCATTTCAAATCAAAATAATTTTTGTTTGGCTAAGAATTCTAATTTCAAATTAATTTTATTTAAAAAACATGGAATTCTTTTTCCAGAAGTAGTCATTTGTTTATTGATTGGCGTTACATTTTCATCGCATTTCAATCTTTTTTGTCATCATGGATACGTTAAAAATTCGAGTAATTATGGAATATGAGTACCGTCGTGGCAGCAACGCGGCACAAGCGGCACGCAACATCAACGACGTTTACGGAGCTAACACTACAAACCAACGCATCACCTGTTATTGGTTTGCTCGCTTCCGTTCTGGGAATTTTGACCTGAAAAATGAACCTCGCGGTCGTCCGAAGACTTTGGTCGACAATGACGAATTAAAGGCGATTGTGGAAGCTGATGATACACAATCTACGGCTGAATTAGCAGCAGCTTTCGACGTTAGCGTCAAAACAATATTGGTACATTTGCGTCAAATTGGCAATATAAAAAAGCTTGATAAATGGCTGCCCCACGAACTCAATGATCACCAGCACGAAGTACGCGTCGAGACGTGCCTTGCACTGCTCAACAGACACACAAATGAAGGAATTTTGAACCGCATTGTTACCTGCGATGAAAAATGGAT
>MU158735.1:1284946-1295799 GCA_015888305.1 Antheraea pernyi | reverse complement strand
TGCCGGACGACCCGGGAGGCAACGATCCTCTCGAGCGCCTTCCCGGTGTCGTCCAGCAACACTAGGGGCCGGTACGCGGACGCGCAGTCCGGGGGGCGGCCTTCCTTCGCCATCAGGCAAAGCCGCCCCGTTTTCCAGGGCTTCGGGAACTGTCCAACCGCAAGACAGCGGTCAAACAGCTCCCGAAGCCACCCCCCTAGATGGTCCGGCGCAATGGCAATGGCCAGCACCCGACCCGGGACCCCGTCGGGGCCGGGTGCCTTTCTTCCGCCAGTGCGGAGGCGCTCACTCGCCCTCCCCATCTCGTCCTCCGTGACTGGGGGAGGGTCGAACGGCGCCTCTTCTACCACCTGAGGAGGAGGCATGGGAGGAGGGAGGAGCTCCGGAGGGTCGGGGAACAATGCTCCCACGACCCTCTCAACCACCTCCGGCTGGAGAGTCTCCAATGCCGGGGGCGCCTGGCCGCGGAACTTCTTCCGGGCCATCTTGTACGGGCGCCCCCACGGGTCCCTCTCCAGCTCCTGGAGCATCTCCTCCCATGCCTGCTCTTTCGCCCGGCTGATGGCGACCTGCAGTGTTTTCCTGCAGGTCCTGTAGTCGCCATACAGCCGGGCCTCCTCCTCGGGGTCCCTGTTGGACCTTCTCCGGCGGCTGCGCCCGTACAGCCGCCGGGCCGCGGAGCAGGCCGCACGATGTTCCGCGATTTCGTGCGACCACCAGTACACCGCCCTCCTCTTCGGGCGGTGTACGCTCCGCGGCATCGACGCGTCGCAAACCTCCGTGAGAGCATCACGGAGGCGGGCTGCGGACGCGTCGATATCTCTGTCCGGAGGGGACATGACCCACGCCTGGACGATGGCCGCCTCCTTCGCTCGCTCCGAGTCGAGGCGGCCCATCGTCCAGCGGGGGAACCTCGCACTTGTCCGAGGGCGGGTTGTCGGCACATCGTGGGAGGTGGAGACCTCGAACCTGATATATCGGTGGTCCGATAAGGTCTCCACCTCCTCCATCACCCTCCACCCCCGGACACGGCGTGCGACCGACGGGGAAGCAAACGATACGTCTACTATAGATCCCCCGTTGTGTCGCACGCACGTGTAAGCGTTCCCCCTGTTGAGGAGGGACAACCCATGTTGGGCTGCCCACTCCTCAAGCGCTTCGCCGCGTGTGCTCGTGGCCACCGCTCCCCACGCCCTGGATTTGGCGTTAAAGTCGCCCAGTACGACGATGGGGAGCGGTTCCAGCCGCCTCACGACCGGCCCCAGCGAGTCGAGAAAGGACTCGAACTCGATGAGGGGCCGGTTCGGGGAGAAGTAGACCCCGAGGGTCGCGAGATCCCGTGAGGTGACTGCCACGAACCCGGAGCCCCTCTCCTTGACTGTGAGGGGCAGTCCCCCTCCAGACAGCACAGCCACGGAGCCGTCCACGTCTCCAGCCCAGTGCGGCTGGTCCGGGACACGGTACGGCTCCGCGACCACCACAACATCGATGTCCCACTCCGCCACCGCCTGCAGGAGCAGGTCCTGGGCAGCAGCGCAGTGGTTTGCATTAGTTTGGAGGTAGTTGCTGTGGATAAAGTCCATTAACTATTTCTCAGCAACTACCTCCATTTCGGCCCCCTTCAAGAGGGGCCGTTTTCCTTTCACATGGGGGGGTCGGCATTTAGCCCCCCCCATAATATGGTCCGCCGACTGGCCGGCGCCTGCGCAGACGGCGCATCGCGGCGTGCCCGCTTTGCAACCGTCTGCGCGGTGGCCATCCTCCCCGCACCGGAAGCAGGCCCCCCTACGCTCCACGGCCGATGGACATATCGGCCGGGTATGGCCCAAGCCCATACACCTGTAGCAGCGGAGAGGTCTGCTTTCCAGGTGTACGACTCGAGCCATACTCCAGCCGAGCCGGAGGCGACCGGCCTCGACCAGCTTCCGTGCCGCGTCTACGGGAAGGGAGACAAACAGTGAGTTGCCTCCCTCACCTCGCGCGTGGAGCTTGCCCACCCTCATTTGAGTGGGTTCGCATCCGCTGGGACGGCTCCCTGCGCTCATTCTGGTGCAGGTACGACTCGAAACAAAAACAACTACGATGTAAATCAAAGGAGATGACGAGCGTCAATGATTCACAGAACCGTCGAATCTGTAACCAAAATCGTTAATCTATGTCAGATATCGTACAAGCGGTTTCCATCGCTTTAAAACTGCAGCGTAGACTTTGATACGAGTTTAGATTGTTCCACGATATCGCTTCACAACGGCTGACGAGTACTTTCGAAATATTTTTCCACATCGCTGTTAAAAGTTTCTTGGAAGAATTTTGGCGAATACGGGCCTGGATGTTACGAACTTGGACAGATCTTGGTAAATAAGTTTATTTTCGTTTCTTTTGTATATAGGTTGCGTCCCTTATCAAACTGAAATAGTTTAGAATATTATCCGATACGAAATATATATAGGAGTTGTTGAGGTATGTATGCTTGGTACACATATATGTTTCAACAACTCGTATATGTATGAATAGTTAGCTTAGGTTAGCTCAGATAGGTCGCGAATTGCTTGTATCAGGCAACAGCCAAAGCCGAGGTGTGCCGCGCACCCTTGAGCTAGTTGTCAAAGTAAAATCGGCTGAGTGCCTTAAGGGTGGCGCTAGTTTCAATGTGTCTCTTACTATGGTGGCGCTAGTATCAATGTGTATCTCTAATATGTTGGTGCTAGTGTCGATGTATATTTATAATATGGTGGCGCTAATATCAACGTTCCGGTCGTGTTATAGTCTCGTCTCTTGAATGTGATGCAGCGGCACCGGAGGTGGGTGCTAACAGCAGATTGATTTAAAAATTTCGCTTTCTCAGTTTGTATTCCGGAAAAGCGAACAGTCTCTAATGGGGTAGCATAGCGAAATGTGCCATATGTTGGGTATGTAACTATTAACAAGGAAGGCAAAGAAAAAAAATATATATTAAGGAGAAACGAAGTTCGCGGGGGCAACTAGTTGTTAATAATTGTTTTTTTTTTATATATTCAATGACGAAACTAGACAAAATAAAAACTTAAATGACAATTTTGTAGTACTTTTCACGCTCTTTATAAAAGTCCTTAACGAATTTTCCCTCACATATCATTAATAACAACAAAGTTACGTTAACGAGTGACTGGTTAAACACTCGCAATATTTAAGGACCATGACGACATGGTCACATTTAACATATAAAATGATAATATCAAAACAAATACTGATAAACAACAAAGAGAACCTTAGCTTAAAATTGGCACAGTTGACCGTTAGCGAAATGTCCGGTGCGCGATCCAGTATTAATAACCTTAAATACTTTAGACCTATTTGATAATTTAATGTATGTCCGCAAAAACTTACGATATACGGGATCAAGTAAAAAACCAACATCATTTAAATACTGGAAACTGCAACAAATTGGACTTTCCATGCTTTAGACTCACTAAGACCAAAAACAATTTTTTAGGTAATAGTGTTAGGTTTTATAAGAAAATGCCAAAACATATGACCGATTTGCCGGATAACGAGTTCAAGAACCATGTCAAGCGGGTTTTAATATCTAAAGGCTATTTACAGGATGGACCAATATGTGAACGATTGTGACGTCTGGAAATGACGCTAACAACGTATGTATCTATTTATGTTTTGTAAAAATATATAACATGAAGGGATAGACCAGATCGAGTTGGTTGCTGGTTCTTCTCGATGACTGGGTAGTTTATCCGAACCGGTGGTAGCTTTGACTTTCATAAGCGCCTTCTCAGGGCCTAAATTGAATAAAGGACATTTTGATTTTCAGATAAGGGTACAAGCCATGACGCGTTTTTCCTACATATTTGTTAGTACCTCTTTTTTTATTGACGAGGGGAAATCCTTTACGGATACCTACCCTCCCGGGGGAGAGAGTGGGTTACGTCCGACTCCCACGGACTAAACCCCCCCGGTGTACCTCTACTGCCTTGATGTGGCGACACGGGCTCGAGCAAGCTAGCAACCATGTCGCTGCGGGCAGCCGGCCCAGCCTCATCCTGGGCCTCCCGCGCTAAAGGGAGACAGCTTTTTTTTATTGATGAGGGGAAATCCTTTCCGGATACGCACCCTCCCGGGGGAGAGAGTGGGTTATGTCCGACTGCCACGGACTAAAACCCCCCCGGTGTACCTCTACTGCCTTGATGAGGCGACACGGGCTCGAGCAAGCTAGCAACCATGTCGCTGCGGGCAGCCGGCCCAGCCTCATCCTGGGCCTCCCGCGCTAAAGGGAGACAGCTTTTTTTTATTGATGAGGGGAAATCCTTTCCGGATACGCACCCTCCCGGGGGAGAGAGTGGGTTATGTCCGACTGCCACGGACTAAAACCCCCCCGGTGTACCTCTACTGCCTTGATGAGGCGACACGGGCTCGAGCAAGCTAGCAACCATGTCGCTGCGGGCAGCCGGCCCAGCCTCATCCTGGGCCTCCCGCGCTAAAGGGAGACAGCTTTTTTTTATTGATGAGGGGAAATCCTTTCCGGATACGCACCCTCCCGGGGGAGAGAGTGGTCACGCAGGGGTGGTGCCATTCGGCGACTTCAACCGGCTAAAACTCCACGACAACCAACGCCGCACTATGGGTGGTGTCACGGGGTGCGCGAACAGGCTCCGCAACACCCTCTGGCGGCAGGCGTTTCCCACGCCACACACGACTGAGGCAGCTCGGTTGTGAGACTGCCTCCCAGCCCGCCAAACTCGTGCAATGGGAGTCCGGGGCCCCCGCCCCTTCCCCCCTGGGTTCGGTTGGCAGCGGAAAGGCTAAGCCACTCCGCCGCCACCCCACCGTTGATTTTTTACCGAGGTATAATCCTCATCCGCCTCAGCCACCCCGAGATCCCCTCCGGCCTACGCAACCCCCTCATCCCTCGATCCTGACCCTACCCTACCTTACTCAAGTCCTAAGCCCGCCAATCCTAGGTAGGCAAGCCAGAGGTTACCTATCCAGCACCCCCCCCATTCCCCCGCCCTACCTGCACCCTAACCCTACCAACCCTACCTACCTACACAAACCCTACGCCCGCCTAACCTCTGATCTTGCCTACTTATTGTAAGTAGGCAAGCCAGAGGTTTCAAAGGGAGACAGCCTGGTACATTCCGACTGTCTCCCAGATGACCAAACCAGTGCAATGGAGAGACGGGCCCACCAGCCCATCTCTCCTTGGTCCGGCTTAAGTACTTTTTAGTACCTGGCTTAGGAGAGACAAGAGTACCATGGTACGAGGTACTATAAACACTGGAATAGTATACGAACCCTGTCCATCTGGTCGGGAGTGACGATGACGCAGCGTCGAAGCTCGGCGAGGAACAGGCAGAGCTGCTCCTCAACACTCGAGTTGACGGTCTCCAGCGCCAGCAGAACCGTCTGAAACCGAGACATATTTCTTTTTTACTTTTAATATTCGACCACAATATAGATAGGGTGGATGTTACTTCGCACTTTCGTTTGGCGCGTTAGGGAAAAATGATGAGAGTAATTTTTTACGATGCGCGCGCACACCGTCACGAAAAACCGACACCCTGATGTTAGCTATAGTCAACATTTTGTTTCTTTGTATTAAAACTTTCAATGTATTAAATACCTTTTTTCTATTGTTAGTGTCGTTTTTTCTACAAACGTAGAATAAGGCGAAAGATAATAAATTTGAAAAGATTTTTATCTTGTTACACCAAAGAAGTATAACTTCTAACGCGTGTACATAAGTACACACACACTTCTTATTTTATATCAATGGAGGCAAACCAACATGCGGGTCAAACTGGTGTTGTGTGATCACCGCCGGCCGTAGACACTAGCAACACCAGGGGAGTCGCAAGTGGGTTCAAGCCTGTATTTGGGGGGAAGGGGAGGGGTACCTCCGGCGCTCTCACTGACCGAACGAAACGCAACAATGCATGCACCGTTACTTCACATGGGTGTTTTAGTGTGTCCGGTGGTACTACCCCAGACGAGACGACACATTCATGCTGAAAGCAGTAATAGCTTCAGCGTGCCTCTACCACCTTCCTCCACCAACTTCCTAATGCGGCCTAACCACAAGGGCCACGAGAGTAACCACAACCTGGCCTAACTTGACCATGGAAGCATTGGTCATTCTCGATCGATCGGTCATCTGTATCGAGTGTGGAACATAGTAGTGCGATTAATGCGAGCGAGGCTACGGGCAAAAGCTGATCCGGTTTATATATACCTCATAGACCAGCTCGTGGTGGAAGTGCGGCACCTCCAGCTCCCGGATGCAGCGCATCGCTTCGGCCAGGTCCCCGGACATCAGGTACTCCTTCAGCAGCAACTGGATCTGCCTGATCAGCGATTTCACCGGCCTGGACATACAAAATATACATATAAACATCACTTGATATAAATAACAAATATTATTAGGTGGTAGAAGCAAGCTGAAGCTATTACTGGTTTCAGCATGAATCTCGCAGCGGTACTACCATCCTCTCATAGAAAACCGATGTGAAGTATAACAGAGCTTGCATTGTTGCATTCAGTTCGGTCAGTGAGAGCGCCGGAGGCCCACCACCCTTCCCCTCCTCCACTCCCCAAACACAGGCTGGCAACGCACCTGCGGCTCCCCTGGTGCTGCTAGTGTCTATGGACAGTGGTGATCACTTAACTTCAGGTGACCGACCTGTTTTTTTATATATGATATATATTTAAAAAAAAAACAATAAAGTATTAAAAGATTTATTAAGAATTTTTTTTACTAAATGTCATAATCATTTGTATTAAACCTTCGATCAACAATAACTATATAAAGGGTCACATATAAAATCGAAGCTAAATCCTGTCCGCGTAAATATATACTTATGTGTAGCTATTTGTTTACTAAGAATGGGAGAAAAAAGTTTTAAGTTCAACCTAACTACAACCATAACACCTAGTAATAAAGTCACAAATGTTCAAAATATTATCTAATACTTACGATAAAACGAGCAAACCAATAAATTACTCCCCTCACAAATGAAAAGACAACATAAACAACATTTAGTGTGAATTCAACCTTAACACGTAATGAATAAAGTACGTTTTCCCGTTATTGTGCGTGTCTGGAGGACCTAGGTCAAAGATATTCCGACCGTTAAATTGCTTTTTCGGGTATTATTTTTGCATTTTTTTAATACACTGCGGCGTATGAAACGTGCTTACATTGGATGTGTTTCAAACAAACTAAACAAAATAAGGGCACACATTTCAAGTGAGCTCTTATTTACCGAGACGTATTTTTCGCGCCGACTCGATATCTAGTTATTGTTGATCGCAGTATTAAACAGACAAAAAACATCGAGAACTCTTATGTATTTATCCGAACCCTAATTATGAAAATGAATAAATATGTTAAACTGAACGTTTTTGTCGCAAAATATAATACATGACAGAAAAGCAAGGGACGGTAAAGGGTGACAGCGAAATATTTTTTTATTCTAAAGGGGCCGTGTCAAGAAAAAAACTTAAAAACACTGCTCTATTGTATACTAGTAGTAATCAAAAACACACCTTGACGTTCATAAGTGCCTTCTCAGGGCCTAAATTAAATATTGTTTTTTAATTTGTAACGGGGGTGTCGAATAACATCATAAGACTTGAGACACCCAAGCCAACGTCACCCGCACGTGGTACACCCTGCTGGATAACGAACGAGGCAATGGCGATAGCGGGGTGGTAGGGGTTTACAAGCTGACTGGGTCGCAACCACCATGTATATGGCGATAAAGCCCGTCATAGTGATTCGCTTCTGCGGGTCGCGTTTCGGGATCGGCCTGTGCATATCCAGCCTTTCGCAGGCCGGCATGACAGCGGCGACCGGCGATGGATAGCATGTCACTCGGTGGTCGCCATTGTTTTTGGATTGTACTGTGCTTACCATCAGGCATAGTGCAGTCATTTTGCCCTGCTACAGTAAAAAAAATTTGATTACATTAATGAAAACTTGGGATTTCAATAACTGTATGGTACCTGATACCGCCACCGACACCCCATATATTGTCCAATCGCACGAGACCCTGCTTCATGGACAGCAGTGTCTCCGCTCTGTGTATCGCTTGTCTGGAATGTATAAACGATTTCAATTAACACTACAGTACTGCCCACCGGAGGCACTTCCGTACGTAATGCTTAATGCTGCCACCGGAAGTGTCGCCATGACTAAGCCATTCCCCCCCCCCCCCTCCAGCGGTAGCGACATATCAAGCCACGCCTTACGAGTGCGGTAGGGATAGCCAGCCATAAAGGGATTCTAAGGAAAAGGCTCGTCTATTTTTGGTTATCAATCCACTATCTAGATGGCACTGTTATATCATTTTTTTTGGCAAGTTTGATAACAAAATATGGTGGAAGACAATTCATTTTCACATTTCAAATTGACAACATTCAAATATTTGTTTTCATTCACTTTGTTTACGTATCTGTTACGAGAGTGTGCTCCCTTAAATTTTCTTGTCTCCTACAAACAATTTTATCTATCTCCAGTTCTACTTATAAACATTGACTCCTGCATATACATACTTGGATTTAGATTTGCCTTACGATGAATATATTCATTACAAATAAAAATGACCAAAAACTTGTATACGATTTACATACATTACATACATACATAGCTATAAATGTACATTTATAACCAATAGATATCAGTTCGAAACTCGTATTATAGAGGCGCTGATTAGAAAGAACGAGTGCGACCTCTATTTATATAACGTACTCTGTGACACATATTTCCTCCACACACATACACGCATACACGCTTACACATAAAGTGGAAGGGTTTTTTTTCCCTTATCGAACTGAAATAGTTTAGAAATGTTAGGATACAAAATACATATAACAGTTGTTGAGGTATGTATGTATGGTACACATATATGCTTCAACAACTCACATATGTATGAATAGTTAGCTTAACTTAAGCTCATATGAAGCGCGCCGTATCTGCTACGCAAACGACACCCTAGTCGTGGCCCGGGGGGGTCAATGGAGGGGAATTGGTGCGCCTGGCCACGATGGCCATAACCCTCGTGGTTGGGCGCATAAGAAGTTTGGGCCTTAGGGTGGCTCCTGAGAAAGCTGAGGCCCTATTATTCTACGGGCCTCGGCGAGAGCCACCACCTGGGGCACACATAATGGTGGAGGGCGCCCGGATCAGGGTGGGGACCCAGATGAAGTACCTGGGCCTCACCCTGGATGGGCACTGGCGGTCCGAGCCCGAATTGCTGGGGCGGCGGCGGCGCTCGGCCGTTTGCTTCCCAATATAGGGGGGCCAGGCGCCGGGTGCCGCCGACTCTACCATGGGAGTCGTGCGGGCGATGGCCGCCTACGGGGCACCGGTGTGGGCCGATGCCCTCGGTGCCGACAACCAGCGCGCGCTCCGCAAAGCGCAGTGCACGGTGTCCTCGGCGGCGGCCTTCACGCTCGCCGGCTCCCTACCCTGGGAGTTGGAGGTAGGAGTTCTCGCCGCCGTGTACGAATTCATGGCGGCGAGGAAACGAAGTGGGGTGCCTCCGACTCCCAGGGAGGTAGAGGGAGAGAGACGGCGTCTGAGGGAAGACGCCGTCGAGAGATGGATGCAGGACCTGGCGGATGCGCGTTTCGGGACGTATACGGTAGACGCCCTCCGCCCGGTCCCGTGGGATTGGATAGGGAGGAAGTGGGGCTCTCTGACGTTCCGAACGGTGCAAGTACTCACCGGACACAGCTGTTTCGGGTGATACCTGCACCGGATCGCTCGCGGGGAGCCGACCGCCGCCTGTCACGAGTGCGGTGCTGACGAAGATACTGCGGAGCACACTCTGTCTGAGTGTGTTACGTGGGGGGTACAGCACCGCTTTCTGGCGGCGGCGGTAGGAGTGAATTTGTCGCTGCTGATTGTGGTTTCGGCAATGCTCGGCAGCGAACAGGCGTGGCGAGCAACTCATCTCGCTAAAGGAGGCGGCGAAGAGGGCCCGTGATACAGACCCACTAAGTGGCCATCTTCGCCAACGGAGGAGGCGGCGCTTTGCCCAACTCCTCCTGCCACCGTAGCCGGACCTGAGGGGATGGGCCGTGGGGCTCATCTCCTCATTGTACAGGTCCAGCGGGCGAGGGGGGACAGACGGCGTGTACCCGGTCTGTCCCTCTATAGGTAGGAGCCCGGCGGTCACCTTAAGGTTGATTAGCATGAACGATCCCTTGCCGCCCCCACAAAACGGTCTGCCGGTACACCGTGGGGGGTTTTAATCCGTGCGACTCGGACATAACCCACCCTCTCCCCCGGGAGGGTGGCGTACCCATAAGGGATTTCCCCACGATAAAAAAAAAAGAAAAAGATATGTCGCGAATTGCATGTATTAGGCAACAGCCAAGCCGAGGTGTGTCGTGCGCACCCTTGAGCTAGTTGCCCAAACAAAAATCGGCCGAGTGCCTTAAGCGCTCGCCATAGTAGTCCGGTGAAGCTGTTGAGGACATGCAGTTTTCAGTGGAAGTATTAAATAAAAAAAAAACGTGTTATCTCACCTGGCACAAGGATTGAGGTCCGTCTCCGCCTGCGTCTGGACGAATTTCGGCGGCAAACAGTCGTCGGCGACGCACCGCGCTATGAAGTTGGACAGCAGGAGAACCGCGTCCGGCGTGTCCAGAACTAGATCCGGCAGCTTCTCCAGCAGGCGTTCAAATGCTGGAAAATGAAGTAGTACGTACATGTTTCATTTGATTCTATTTCTGGCAACCAATCTTACAGTACACTAGCTTCCGCCCGCGACTCCGTCCGCGTGGATTCGTTACTTCGGGCAGACTTGTTTAGCTCAATTTAGCTGTAACGCGACAAATTTAAATCTCAATAGGGA
>MU158735.1:1252546-1273414 GCA_015888305.1 Antheraea pernyi | reverse complement strand
CCCCCCTCGGCAGCTGCTCAAGCCTAGGTCCGTTCCCTCGGCGTGGAGCCCTCGAGTAAGCTGCTCGCGCGATACACTCACACAAAATCTTACATCACTGCGACAACATTACACATATCACCTCCACACACGTGCACGCATACACATGCAAGTGGAAGGGTTTTATCTTTTTTCCCTTATCAAAGTGAAATAGTTTAGAATATTATCCGATACGAAATATATATAAGAGTTGTTGAGTTATGTATGCTTGGTACACATATATGTTTCTACAACTCATATATGTATGAATTAGCTTAGGTTAGTTCACATAGGTCGCGAATTGCATGTATCAGGCAAGAGCCAATGCCGAGGTGTGCCGCGCACCCTTGAGCTAGTTGTCAAAATAAAATCGGCTGAGTGGGTTAAGCGCTCGCCTTAGTAGTCCGGTGAAGCTGTTAAGACCTTGCTTGGACAATAGCATAGTCAGTTCGAAAAAAAAAATCGACCACAATAAATAAATACTTCTTTCGCAAAAGAAAAAATAATGAAACAATGGCTTGAAAATTACAAATTCAGTTTCCCGCCATAATATGTTTTCTTCTCTATAGACTTAAAGATTTTACTATTATGTATATACGGACATAACTAAATAATTAATCATTTCCGCTACCGCTTAGCTGTTGTTAAATAAATAAAGATGACTCCAATTAACTGAACTATTTCTTGAGACAGTTTGCATTCAGCTGTCAGTGCCTTACTTAATTGAAAAAATTGATCCCTCAAGGGACGCCTGGCAGAGTGAAACATCGAAATTGTTTTGTATACGTTATATGCATAAAAGAACAGGTTACGACGGGAATCAGTTATAGCATAATGAAGAGATAAAGCATTACAAATTTGTTCCATAAAATAATTATTGTTATTATTTTGTTACATAAATATTCATTTCATATTCAAAAATTCAACTAGGCGCAGGCGCCGTGATATTGGCGGCATATATCAAAGAGTGCTAGGTCGTCGGCACGTGCCGCGTAACACTTGTCTAACAAGTGGCCGAAAAAACAATTTGAATCTTATGTTTATACCGATAGGGTTGCAAATGTTTTTGATTATTTCGTTAATAGTGCAACGTTCCATGTTTTGCGTCGCCACGTCTCACCACACCAACAATTCAGTCTACCAATGCCTATAGATGGTTCACATAAAAACAAAAAAAACATTATACAAATACGTTTTCCTTGATCCATGCGTGAACATGTATTATTATGTATTATTTGGTAGAATTTGGTTGTAAATAGCACTAGACACCAGTAAAATAATTATAAATTCATAAAACCGAATCACCGTTAGAAAAAATCTACTAATAAAAAAGATTTATTCTAAAATATATTCAATATGCAACGAGCGAACGGTGTCAAATGGCGGCAAACAATTTTAAATTCGGAACAAACAAAAGTAAGGCCAGAACTACTGAAATAGCCTTGGATGTCGAAAGTTGTTTACAAGTGCCAATTGCGTAACAAGTCATTCAACTATAATGATTTAAACGAGTGGCCTAATATCTCATAATGCCACATTATCACACATTTTTCCAACTGCGCATAAAGATTGCACCGGTGACCTTGAACGACTTTCTGTGTTAACATAATACTATATGTAGCGTACCTACATTATATACCTATATGTTGCGTAGTAAACAAATGTTACGTAAAATGTAACATATTGCACTTCGATGCAACGACCGCGTCTTTCTAGAATATTCTTTAGCTCGAAACGAACCCTTTTATCCGTATTGTAGTTCATTCATGAACGTAAGGCGGGAGTTACGTACCTTTTTTAGGCAGACCACGGCCGTGGCCATGTCCGTGCCGTGGCCTGCGGCTATTTTTCCAGCTGCGGTATTTAGGGAGAGGCGTCACAGCGTTCACTCCATCTTTGCTGTTCGAACGAGCGCATTTTTTGTTTTTGCGACGCAAACGGTCCACAGGCGAGGTGGCGGCGTCCCCGGCACCAACATCCGCGACCGGCTTCTCGTCCATCGCCACGTTTTCCGTATCGGAAACAACGCGGTCCACTTCCATTGTGGCGACGAATTAAATGAATTGAGTAACGTTATTAAAATTAAACTATTTGATACAATATTTTGGTATTCCGATTAGAATATAGGTCGATGTTATTTATTTTTGTCGACGATAAACAACGAACCCTACGACGTACGCAGCAAATATTTGTTTTGAGCTCGCACCGGTGTGAAGTTAGCAAAATAACATGGCGCTGATTACCGACAAAATTAGAATACTCTTGGGTTGCCACAGGTAAAATCCAGCTATATCCAAAATGTCTTTAATTCTCGTAAAAATATGAATTTTATTTGAATTTTTAATACATTTGCGTTTCCGTTACGTTTACATGATAATGCATTGTACGAAAACCCTATATTGTGTTAATAAAAAAAATAGTGGTATGCTTAATTTTATTATTAATATTTCGACTTTATACATTTTTTATAAATTTAGATATTTAAACCATTTTTTAATTTCATTTCATTTATTCCTCAATATAGCAAGTTGTGATAGTTTCAAAAATGGTTATTTTTTATATGCGTACATAGAGGGATATTTCTGTTACCATTTTGGGGCTTTTTGTAATAGGTTATTGACAACCTCACTTAAACGTCAAAACATTTAATATTTTTGAAAATGCAAAATAATAAAGAAAACTTATTTGTGGAAAAATTTCATTTACTAAACTCTCAGAAATATAGTGAAGATATTGATTTTGCTACTAGCTCATCGAGCGACTACGAAACAGTAACACACAACAGTTCAGTTAAAGAAAAGCAATCAAGAACTAAGAAAAGGAAACGAAAGAACAATTATCCAACAAACATTTCTAGTCTAGATATAACGATCAATGACGTAATAAAACACTCGAAAAGGAATGAATCTGGTAGTAAATCACCATTATTGTACAGTAAAAATAAGCTAAGTCCTACAGATAAGCAAAATATCGCTCAACAATCACCAATATTGTGTACGAGGAATACGCAACGAAAGAGCCCCATATTATCTCCTAAAATATTACCACTGTGTTCTCTTAAAGTGAAAAAACAATTATTTAATAATAATCATACATTAAAAGACGTGAGTAATATTAATAAGGTTGATTCAACAATAAAGTTTCACATAAGTTCTATAACAGAAAGTTTTGAGGACCATAAGGATAACTATTCACGTAAATCACAAAAACTAGTGAATGAATTTGATGTTTGTGGTAAGATTAGTGAAAATAAATGCCCGAGCTCTGAATGTGAAAAGTTACCAAACAGAAGTAATACAAAAACAGATTTGATTAAAAAAAACAGATTATTCTTCGATAGCCATTTTAGTTCAGAAGAAGCATCACAAAAAACTATTAGCGAATCTCAAGTATCGTCGAAAAGTGAAGAATTAGATATATATACTTGTAAATCTGAAAGTTCTACCTCTAGTTGTGTCAAAGAAGAAAAGTCAAGCCCTGAAAGTTGTCATGAACATGAAGAAACAAAAAAGGTTCGGTATAAAAAGGATGGATTAGCCTATCGTTTGAATAATCTATTAAGAAAAAGAAAAGCACACATTTCTCTATGGAAACATGAAAGATATTTAGCAGGAAATTCAAATTTTGTAATACCCAAACAGGAACATGTTGTGTTCCGTATTCAAAAATTCCATTTCAAATATGGCTGCTATCTGTTAGAGGTTTATGACATTAATGGCCAGGTTTATTGTGTTTTAATTAACAGCTATTATATAAATGAGACAATTAAAAATGAATCAGCACTTAAACTTTATAAGCCTTATCAGTATGTTGATTTATATGACAAATGTAAATTAATTATCAATGTATGTAAATTTGAAATTGTAGATATTAATTATTAGATATGTGAATAAAATATATTAATTGTCAAGTATTGTATACATAAATTCATTTTTTACATTATGTTTATTAAATGACTTTTTTTTTTTTTATGTCATAGGTGGCAAATGAACAGGTGGGTCACCTGCTGTTAAGTGATCACCACCGTTCATGGACACTAACAACACCAAAGGAGTCGCAAGTGCGTTGCCATCTTTTGTAGGGAAGAGTTAGGGGAGGGAAAGGGAGAGGAGAGAGGAGAGGGGAAGGGAGGTGGGTCTCCGGCGCTCTCACTGACCGAACGAAACGCAACAATGTAAGCACTGTTACTTCACGTCGGTTTTCTATGAGAGGGTGGTACTACCCCGGGCGAGCCGACCCATTCATGCTGAAACCAATAATAGTTTCAGCGTGGCTCTACCATTTGATTCTTTGATTAACTTAGATTATGGAAGTATATAATATCCTTGTAAGATCAGAATAAAGAACTTATATTTGTTTTTTACTACGCACATGTCCATATTAAATCTCTTCGGCATATCTATGTACATAACAATATATTTCCACTAGTGGATCCGACGGACATTGCCCCAACCTAATAATAATTTTTTTTTACAAATTATCTACCATAACCTTCGTCAGGAATCACTGTATCTACTGGTGAAATCCAAAAGAAAATCCGTTCTGTAGTTTTTGAGCTTGTTGTGAACATACGGATCTGGGTGTTTTTTTTTTTCGAATTGACTATCCTGTTGACCTAGCCGGCTTTTAACAGCTTCACCGGATTACTAAGGTGAGCGCTTAAGGCACTCAGCCGATTTTATTTGACAACTAGCTCAAGGGTGCGCAGCACACCTCGGCTCGGGCTGTTGCCTGATACATGCAATTCGCGACCTATCTGAGCTAACCTAACTATTCATACATATATGAGTTGTTGAAACATATATGTGTACCAGGCATACATACCTCAACAACTCTTAATCAGACGTGGCAGAGGACTTTGCTTTATACTATGTAATTATACAAGGCATACAGAACATGTTTTCTTTAAAATTAAAATGTATGGAAGGTTACTGTGGCAAATGAGAAAACCTTAAAAGATTTAAATACAATGGTATAACAAAATAATCCCAAGGAAGGTTGATGTCAGGCAGGCGGCCGATAGTAAAAATTAAGCCAAATCATATACCACAACATGACAAACATGTTGTACCAACCCTACTTATGTGGGATAAGGGTAAGCAGAAGATTAAATGATAAGGTTGTAAACGAAGATTGTTAACACTCTAATCTTTGAGGAACTGATTCTCAAGGGGTACTGTCGGAACACACCCATAGGTGGTTGATGACAGATCTTCAATTTGAGGGTAACTAGTTTGGCGGACATAGAAGAAGTCCCTACCACCAAGCTATGATTTATTATGATTTATTTTTCCGTTTTCCTTCACTATGTGCTCCAACTGACTCATTTACAAGTTTGGTGAGGATTTTAGTCTTTACTTCACTGTTTTATTGTTTCTCTTTGGATCTTATAAAATCTGATGTTTATTTTTTTCGAACGGACTACGCTATTGGCCTAACAAGGCCTTAACAGCTTCACCGGACTACTAAGGCGAGCGCTTAAAGCACTCAGCCGATTTTATTTTGTCAACTAGCTCAGGGGTGCACGGCGCACCTCGGCTTGGGCTGTTGCCTGGTTCATGCAATTCGTGACCTAACTGAGCTAAGCTAAGCTACATGTTCATACGAAGTTAGTGAGATATATATGTATACCAAGCCTATATACCTCAATAAAACTTATATCTATTTCGTGTCGGATAAAAAAAAAATCTGAACTAATTCAATTCGATAACAGAAAAAATAAAACCCTTCCACTTTTATAACTATGCGTGCGTGCGTGGGGAGGTGATATGTGTAATGTTGTTGCAGTGGTGAAAGATTTTATGCGAGTATATTCCACAGAGTACGTGTATTCGCTCGAGCAGCGTACTCAAGGTCTCCACGCCGAGGGAACGGACCTAGGCTTGAGCAGCGCCGACGGAGGCTTAGATGTGATAAATCGCTTATGAGCCTCATTGTCTTTTTAGTGTGTTTACAACTGGAAAACTACTGAACATATTTACAGTTTTTTTAGGTAATCAGATGTATTAGATGTACTGACAGATTTTAGTAAGAATTTGTTTTTTATCTAGGTAATATACAGAACAAAATTTGTGGTTTAAGAGTGGATTGAAACGACAGAAAATTATTATCAATATGTTATGTTGATTCTACTTATACAATTAAATATTAATTAATCAATATTACGAAGTGTGTATGAATATTATGACATCAGGCTAGTATAAATTTGATGTATCGATGACATTGAAAGTACGACAGGTTAAAATAATGGAGTAATATAATTTATGTTGTGGTTTTTTTTTGTGGTTCGGAATAGAATAGATCAAAGAGTGAATAGATTATATACACGAGGTCACATTGCTAAAACAACCATAAAATTTGTTTTGAGCGCCATCTGTTGCTGATCTACAAAGTAAGTTGGCTTATAAGTTGTCCATTATTTACCCGAGTTATTATCACCAAATGTGTCTTTAACGCCATCTTACGTGCATTTTATAACAAATACATTTTGATTTTGAAATTTCTTTGTAGCAATTGAAATATTTTAGTGAATGGTGAACCTCAAATTCTCAACCTACAAGCCTTCTAGCCTAAATGTAGGTGAAAAATCAAAACTATGCATCCTAATTCGCCATCCGTGTTTCTGGAATCGTTATTAATCTCCCGCTTCTATTTCCGTTTATTTGACATTATTCTATGCGTTTACGAAGTTAGCATAGCGTTATGAAATTGACATAATACTAATTTTGAAATGTTATATTAACTTACATAATACTTCTCTTATACGTTTTCCTATACAACAAAGTATAACTATGTAAGTAGGTATGTATTACATATAATATATTGTAGTAGCACAGATCAGTGAAAATACCAATCCAGTCTATAAATATTATTTAGTCTGTGAAAATAAGCTCGCCCAATCGCTATTTTATTAGGCCGTCAGTCGATAATATTCCCAAAGTTGTGTGTTACGTGCTTTTTGTAATAAATTCATTATCTTGGATAATAGAATGTACTTTATAATACTCAAATAGATCGTAATGAATTAAAATAAAAGAGTTTACGAAGATCGATACGTTTTGAGGATTTTATTGCGCAAATTAGTAAAGAGTGAGTGTATTTTCATTATTGTTTTTATATCGATTGATTAGACGCAACCGTTTATTGATAAGTAACAGGCGTTATATGTATTCGGAGTATATGTTAATAAATTACATTCCAAACGTTTTTATTTCATACAACTAAAGAGGTTTTATTCATATTAATTATGACAACAAAAAACCTTTTTTTATTTTATTTTTTAGCAACAAATCTGCTAGATTATTACATTCATTGGCGAATAAGCAATAATATTACCAGTGTTATGTGGTAATTTCAATTTTCTGACAAAATTGTGGCCCCTTTTTAGGACTTTCCAAGGAGTTTTTGTACCGTATCAGAATTCACGCTATGTGGTATTATTTACCATCCACTTCACTTATGCACAATAACCGAAGTTTATCACGTATAACGGCCACCAATATTACAAAATATAGAACCAAATAACACAAGATTACGAATAAAATTTAAAGGCTTCTATATAAAAGACTAAGTTACCGCCAAGGACTAAAAAAATACGTATATTATAAATCTGTTATAATTTTTTATTCATCACGTATTGCACCTTTTTCGGTACACCTTATAGACAAGTATTAATTAGATGATATAAACAAGGCATTGAGCAGTGGTCCAAGATCTTTTTTATAACAAAACTGACGCATACTAGCGTACTTTGCAGATCCATTATACATAAACACATGTATATAGTAGATGTAAACCACCTGCAACTACGGGCGCGTTAAATTATTATAAAAATAAAATTTAGTAAGCGCCATCTAGTGCTCAGTAATAATAAAATTGATAATATAAATGGATTGATGTATGATTATGCATGGAAAAGCACTTATTACACCATGGTTATTGTAATCGGTTAAACTTTGTTGGGAATTAAAAATAGCAAAGAGGCAATTGCATCTTTGGGCGGCTAGTAACATAGCTAAACATTTTAGTAGATAATTACTTTGAGAACTGAGGTTAGCGCCATCTAGTGTTGAGTAATAATGCACTTGATAATATAAATAACTTATGCATGGAAAAATACTTACTCCACCACGGTTATTGTAATCGGTGAAACTATGTTGGGCATTAAAAGTAGCAGTCAATCGCATCCATATGGCCTGTGGCCCGTTTTAGGCGGCTAGCAAAACATTTTAGTAGATAACTAGCTGTGCCCGCGACTTCGTCTGCGTGGAAGCTATGTAAAAAACAGTGATTAAATAAGTCATCCGCCTGCTCTGACAAATATGGAAGTGCCAGTGTGTAAATTAGGTATGACCGGTCATCCGTCCATTATATTAGTGTCCGCGTACCTCTCACCGAATAAGCTGTTGTTAAAAACCGATTTGCAAGCGTTGCTTAATTTAGGAGACTCAGTAATTATAGCGGGGGATCTCAATAGCGGGAACGTTATCTGGAATAGTCCGAGAACCTCTCCTAACGGGAGGATACTCGACGAACTAGGTAGCGTTCTCGCGTTTGACGTCATAGCCCCTCCGGAAGCTACCCATTATCAGGATAACTGCCGTCCGTCAGTTTTAGACATAGCTTTGTTAAAAAATATCACACTTTGGGTACGACTCATACAAGTCGTACACGAACTTGATCCGAACTATCGCCCCGTCATATTACAGTTAGGTTTTAACTCAGATTTCACCCCTCCGTCAGTTAGGATGGCTGATTACGCGAAACTCGCTCGTTATTTTAAAGAAAATCCTTCGTCTAGCAATTTAGACAGGATTCCGGACGTGTTGGTGTCTAAAGCCGATGCGGATTCGGCTATCGATTCCCTGGTGGACTATCTCCAGACCGTCGTCAGAGAGACCTCGAAAGAGCTACAAGCGGCGAATGATCGCCGTTTTATACTCCCTGACGACGTGAGAGCGTTGATTACGAAAAAAAACGCCGTGACTCGAGCTTACGACGCTTACCCGTCTGCAGAAAATCGGGACCGTTTACGCTTGCCGTCTCAACTGTCGTACTGGAAACTCTGGGAAACTTTAAAGTCGGATCCCACTACTCCGATGCCTCCTCTCGATAGAGGTCCCAGATTGCCCCCTGCGTTCGATAGCATAGATAAACCGGAATGTCTTGCCGCGAGTTTAGAAAAACAGTGATCACCGAACACTGATAACACTGACCCTATCCATATTGGGTCGATCGAATTGTCGGTAGAGCATGCACTAGCGTCCCCTCCCGTAGATACCCTAACCTCAATAAATTTTGATGAAGTTTCGACCGCCATCCAGCGTTTCAAGATTAGGCAGTCCCCAGGTCCCGATGGGGTCAGGAACGAGGTACTGAGACTTCTTCCCGATCACATAATAGCTCTATTGGTCTGCATCTTCAAGGCGGCCATGTCCCAGGCCGGGCGGACCGTGGGGGCGGCTCTACAAGGTTGATTAGCTCGAACGATCCCTTGCCGCCCCCACAAAACGGTATGTCGGTACACCGTGGGATTTTAGTCTGTGCGAGTCGGACATAACCCACCCTCTCCCCGGGGGGTGGCGTATCCATAAGGGATTTCCCCACGTTAAAAAAAGAAAAAGAAAGATAGGTCGCGAATTGCATGTATCAGGCAACAGCCAAAGCCGAGGTGTGCCGCGCACCCTTGAGCTAGTTCTCAAAATAAAATTGGCAGAGTGCCTTAAGCGCTCGCCTTAGTAGTCTGGTGAAGCTGTTAAGATCTTGCTTGGTCAATAGCGTAGACAGTTCGAGAAATGAAAAATAAAAAATTGTCATCTGAATGTATGAAGTCTACTTATCTCCTTTTCTCTCGTACTTACGCCGCGTCGTCATTAAAACTACAATAACTTTTGATAGAATTGACCTATTATAATGAAACAAACACTATGTTACTCTCGAGAATATACTTTACGATTTCTTATATAATGTTTTATTGTGAACCCAATACTTTAGCAGTGATGCGTGTTCATATAAACAGACAGACAGACATTTCTAAAAATGATTGAAATATATTCTACTACTTATTCGGCCTAGACACTTGGAACAATTTTTTTCACGAAAATTAAAAAAAGGTACAGACTCGTTAGACTTACTTATATATATAGATTACTATTAAAACTGATTTTATATTTTTATAAGTAACGATTTCATTTGACGAATCGAAATCGCATTACTGAAGTGAACCTTCCTATGGGCGGGCTTTGAAATTTTGATCGACAACCTTTTTGTGTGACAAAATTAGGAGTAAACACTGTGTCGGGTAGTGTGCTGAACACACCGGTTCTCGTTCTATCATCAAAGCTAAACGAGGTCGTGAGCGGTCAGTACCATAGAGTACGTTATATAAATAGAGGTCGCACTCGTTCTTTCCAATCAGCGCCTCTATAATATGACTTTCGAACTAATATGTGTTAGTTATAAATGTACATTTATGTATGCATACAGCGGTACTGCGTAAATCGTATACAAGTTTTTGGTCATTTTTATTTGTAATGAATATATTCATCGTAAGGCAAATCTTAATCCAAGTACGTAAATGCAGGAGTCAATGTTTATAAGTAGATCCGGAGATAGATAAAATTGTTTGTGGGAGGTCAGAAAATTTAAGGGAGCACACTCTCGTAACAGATACGTAAACAAAGTGAATGACAACAAATATTTCAAAGTTGTCAGTTTGAACTGTCAAAATTAATTGTCATCCACCATCTTTTGTTATCAAACTTGCCAAAAAAATTATATAACAGTGCCATCTAGAGAGTGGATTGATAACTAAAAATAGACAGCCTTTTCCATACAAATCCGATTCTGAGAAGTGAAAATAGCGTGCACTGCGTGACGTTGTTTTCGCAGTATTTTTGACGAGAAAATTATTTTTTATTATTTATTTATGACAATATAACAATTACATGTACATATAATAGGACTCTCTTCAAGAAACCGCTATTGCGGTTTAATCGAGGTGAGGTATGTTCGTTAACACGCCGACATTAAATTTTTTGTGTTTTTCGAGGTAGTTCATTTATGAAATATCTTCTTAAAATACATTTCGCTTGTTTAACATTACTTCCTTGTAGTTCTATTATATAATCGGCTGGTAATGCGTTTAATATTGAAGGAAGCATATATTCCCATGTACGCATACCATAGTAATTGTTGTAACAAGGCAGTGTGTATGCTTAGTACACTACACATACACTTCTTAAGGCACGTAGAGCGGTATTTTTTTGGCAGGAGATAAACTTCTAATTACGCGTCATTTTTTTTTTAATGTCATAGCAGGCAAACTAACTTATGGGTCGCCTGATGCTAAGTGATCATCACCGTCCATACACACTAACAACACCAGGGGAGTGGATATTGCGTTGCCAGCTTGTGTGTAGAAAGGAAGGGAGGGGAGGTGGGCTACCGGCGCTCTCATTGACCGAACGCAAACGCAACAATGCAAGCACTGTTACTTCACGTCGGTTTTCTATGAGAAGGCGGTACGATCCCGGAGGAGTCGATAGTGCGTTGCCAGCTTGTGTTTGGAGAAAGGGAGGGGGGAGGGGAGGTGGTCTACCGGCGCTCTCACTGACCGAACGCAAACGCAACGATGCAAGCACTGTTACTTCATGTCGGTTTTCTATGAGAGGTTGGTAGTACCGCGGGCGAGCCGACACATTCATGCTGAAACCAGTAATAGCTCTACCACCTAGTAAACTGACATGCTACTAGCGTCAGACTAGCGACGTATAGTATAAGAGTCTGTGTACATTTAATATTGATATTTTGTATGAAGATTGTGCAGCCCATCATATGTTAGATTATTTAATAAACTGTATAAACATGTATATAATTATTATTCGGAATGCCAATAAATGTGAAATAGATGCTCTTCTTCTTCTTCTTCATACCCTTATCCCACATAAGTAGGGTCGGTACAACATGTTTGTTATGTTGTGGTATATGATTTGGCTTAATTTTTATGATCGACCGCCTGCCTGACATGAACCCTCCTTGGGATTATTTTCTTGTACCACTGTATTTATAATTATTATTATATAGTTACGAAGTCAGGATCTTTTAGCCTTACAACTTTTCTGTAGGCTTTAGCTTTGGTAGGATATTTATAGTATCTGCTAGAGCGGCACCACCGTTCCGGTTAAAAAGGAAGTTCTTCAAGATTATGGTTTGCTTGATATATTGCCATTTATATGTAACAGAAAACTAGCCAACTGTAGACTATTCCTGAGGACTGCATTTTTGGTTTTTTTTTTCAGGATTCGTGGGTTCAGAGTTTATATTATACTATATTTTATATTTTTTATACTAATGTTAATAATTTCAATTTACAAATTGCGAAATGGAAATAATTCACAATAATATAATTAGTTTAAAATTTAGGTGATAACATATTTCAAATTACTTTTTTTTTAGTTTTCACTTCTGCCGACACTCGTTATGACTGTCTCGACTCTTTTTTTAAATTAAAATGTTTCCCTGTAATACTAGGTGTTTTTGTAGGTGGTAGAGGCAAGCTGAAGCTATTACTGGTTTCGGCATGAATGTGTCGGCTCGCCCGCGGTACTACCACCCGACACACAGAAACACCCACCTCAACTGACAGTGCACGTACTGTTGCGTTTCGTTCGTTCAATGAGAGCGCCGGAGACCCATCTCCCCTCCCCTTCCTCTTCCCATCCTCCCCTCAAAATAGGCTGGCAACGCACTTGCGACTCCCCTGGTGTTTGCAAGTATCTATGGACGGTGGTGATCACTTACATCAGATGACCCGCCTGTTAATTTGCCTCCTATAATATATTTAAAAAAAAAATACAAAAGTTGCACTTCTATCGTGTGTCTTTACGACAGACCCTTTTTTTTATTGCCGTGGTATTTTAATTATAGCCGAGCGTATGTTCAAAGGAGTTAATTTTACAATCCTCTTGGAAGTAAGATCTATTTTCGTATCATATGGTTGGTATTATACGCTACAGTTCTTGTTTACAAAAACGTTACTAACGGCTTGTTACCTTTCAAACAAGTTTTGGAGTGTTGAGTTTTTGTTCAAAATGGCGGGATTTCAAATCGGGAAATCTTATTAAGATTTATCTATATTAATATTATAAAGAGGTAAAGTTTTTAAACATATATTAACAATTTTTGTCACAAATTCAAAACCATAAATAACAATAGTGTTAATTTTATGAGTGGTTCCGATTTTAGTAGACATACATTAAACTTGACTTAGCAAGCTATGTTTCTACCTCCTCTGCTTTCTCGCGTCTCCGGTATATCTCAGGCTTATAGTGGCCAATATGCAGCCGAGACAGTCAAGGGCATAACGTACAGGTACATCTATTTCTATACTAATTTATACGAATATTATAAAGAGGTAAAGTTTGTGAGTTTGTGACGTCGTAGGTGGTAATCTTAGGAACTCCTGGTCTGATTTCAAAAATTCTCTCAGTGTTATATAGCTCAGTTATCGGGGAAGGTTATAGGCTGTCATCACGCTAAGACCAATAGGAGCGGAACACCAAGGAAGTACGTTTCAAAATTGGTTTTTGAAGTGAAACTTCATTAGGCGCATGAGGGTAAATTTTTTATAGATGTAACGTCACGCAGGTATGCAACGGAAGTGACGTCATTTGCAGTAAACGCAGATTTTTCTACAATTTTTTTTTATTATCATTATTTTTTTTTCAATATTTTTTTTTCTATTTTTCTAAAGTTTTAGATTTGTATAAATATAAACAAGATTTATAAATTAGTTCGCCAAAGAAGTTTCACTTCTGACATGTGTACTTTGTACGCACGCACTTTTTTTCCCCTCTTGAGATCTTCTGCTGCGTGTTAGCGTTCGCCCAAAGTAACTATTCCACGCGGACGAAGTCGCGGGTAGAGGCTAGTATATTATTAAATATCTATCTTACGTAGAATGCCACCAGTATTAGCATACATGCACATTAATCAATCTATCTTCTTAACCAATTCTGTACCAAATTTAAAAGTTATGTTATATTTTATGTTAAGTTTTGATGTAAAAAGAAAATAAAAGAAATGCCCAAGTTACTTTCAGAAATTTACTTTCAGTTTTGAACATTTAAAAAAAAGTTTCCTTCATGTTTTATTATATTTTCAAAAAGAGAAATTATTGTTCTATATAAATCGCTCTGTTTAATATTTTATTGTAAATATGTTCAATTTAAAAAACTACTTCCAAAAAATCTGAACTTCAGATGTGTCTGTTCTTTAGAAGCCCGTAACTTGACACATAAACGTGATAGAAAAAAAAAATGCATTCACATTCATACCTACTAGAAGTCCAATTAGGCTGAATATGAACGTATTTCAGAACCTCACCTTTTTTTCGTTGTCCGCTTTACGTGAAATGCCCCAGTTATCAGAGCGGAGATTACAGTGTCGTCATTTGTAAAGACGAGTGATAGATTATTATAGATGCAGATGAACTCGCAGGCGGTCGTTAGTGTTATCTTTAGATATAAATTTCTTCTGTACGTGTGTATGTCACTGAACTCCTCCTGAACGGCTGGACTGATTTTAATGAAATTTTGTGTACGTGTTCCAGTGGTTTAGATTGGACCCGGTAGGTGGTGCTGCTGTTTTTAATGAATTTTGTTTTTTTTATTATTATTAAGGCAGGACAATGCCCGATTGGCCCGCTAGTAAATATATAAAAATCCAGTGTCATGTTGTTTGTCCACGATGAACTTCGAAAATACTCAACCGATCTTCATGAAGCGTTGGCAATAATTTGGTCCAATTTGACAGATACGGTAATTTATATTTCGATTAATGCCCTCAATATTTTTAAATTACAGGTTTATTTTTTTATTGTAGCACGGCAAAATGACTGCACTATGCCTGATGGTAAGCACAGTACAATCCAAAAGCAATGGCGACCACCGAGTGACACACTATCCATCGCCGGCCGCCGCTGTCATGCCGGCCTGCGAAAAGCTGGTTATGCACAGGCTTATCCCGAAACGCGACGCGCAGAAGCGAATCACTATGACGGGCTTTTTCGCCATATACATGGTGGTTGCGACCCAGTCAGGCTGTAGAACCCTACCACCCCGCTTTCGCCATTGCCTCGTTCGTTATTCAGCAGGGTGCACCACGAGCAGGTGAGATTGGCTTGGGTGTCTCAAGTCTTATGATGTTGTTCGACACCCCTTACACCCCTTAAATGATTGTCAATGTTATTTATTGTAAATATCATCAGTCTCGAACAGATGGAGCTTTAAATGTTTGTTGACAGAAAAGTGTAGGATCGATTGCTATACCCATCTCATAGATGGCGGCACGTTTTAATTTTGATTTTGTTTCTCAAATCCAGTTCATTTTTGGTGCACGCGTTCTGTTAATCTATTTAGTATGTAACCTTACTTTTTCTGTATCAAGTTTTTAGGCAGACTCATTATACTAAAAACTTTATCATAATTTTTAATCAACCTGTTACAACAGAGCCACAGCAACGCCTCGTCTGCTAGTATTATATATGTATAAAAATGGATGTCAATATATATCCGAGATTTATGTCCAAGTTTTTGAAGTTATACGTCACGAAAACCCGATACCCTGAAGTTAGCTATAGTCAACATTTTGTTTCTTTGTATTTGTTGTTTGTATTTCTTTGTATTAAAACTTTTAATGTATTAAATACCTTTTTTCTATTGTTAGTGTGATTTTTTCTAGAAACGTAGAATAAGACGAAAGATGAAATTTTTGAAAAGATTTTTATCTTGTTACGCCAAAGAAGTATAACTTCTAACGTACGTAAGTACACACACACTTTTTTTCCTGGAAAGAGATTTATACAACCCACATATCCTATAATTCGCTGCTACGTAGTATTTACTCTTATTTCTTTCTACATTGTAATCTATCGTGGATGAATCCGAGTTATTATAAATAAGTCAAACTCTTTTAACGAGAACTTATTAATAAATGTATACAGAAATATATTTTATACAAATAATTGCAACATTGAAAGATGGCGGCGATAACACCATGTGCCACAGAACAAAGTGGAGGCATTCTATAATCCGAGATTATCAAACCGATCATCGTTCCATTTTAAACGTTATGTCTCGTGAAATAAAGTTCACTGATGATTGATCATAATTATATAGTTATTATTCGGTTTCACAACTAAATGTCGGTTAAAGTAAACACATTAGCGGCGACGTTAAACAAACTCGAAACGTGCGGTTTTGTTTATAAACTTTGATTTGCCGCGTCTTGTTTTCCGTTTGCGGATTTAACAGACTTCAAAAGAGTAGGTTTTTAGAGTTATAGAGCTTGTGGTACATAAATTTGGCAACGAAAGATATAAATTGTTAAAAATAACATGAATCCATAGCTGGGTATTTTAATTAACGTTAACGTAGCTGTGCCCGCGACTTCGTCCCCGTAGAACCTGATGTACATAGCAGTGATTGATAAAGTTAACTCAATGTATTAAGTCCATTTATCTACTTCTCTTTCGTACTTAAGTCGCGTCATCATTAAAATTACAATAACTTTTGATAGAGTTTTTTTTTCTTTTTTTCTAAAGTTTTTGATTTGTATAAATATAAACAAGACTTAGAAATTAGTTCGCCAAAGAAGTTTCACTTCTGACATGTGTACTTTGTACGCACGCACTTTTTTATTTCTTTATCAATTTTTTTTTTCTATTTTTCTAAAGTTTTAGTTTTGTATAAATATAAACAAGACTTATAAATCAGTTCGCCAAAGAAGTTTCACTTCTGACATGTGTACTTTGTACGCACGCACTTTTTTTTTTCTTTATCAATTTTTTTTTTCTATTTTTCTAAAGTTTTTGATTTGTATAAATATAAACAAGACTTAGAAATTAGTTCGCCAAAGAAGTTTCACTCCTGACATGTGTACTTTGTACGCACGCACTGTTTTTTAACATTAAAGTCCTCTGCCGCGTTCATCTGTCCGTTTGTTTTCGATAAACTCGAAAGCTAATGAACTTATGAATGACTAAGTTATTCTCAAGGATATGCTTTATGATATTCTTGGTGAGGTTTTATTGTGAAATCAGTTCTTTAGCAGTGATGCGTGTTCATACAAACAGACAGACAGACAGACATTTCTAAAAATGATTGAAACGGATTTTATTACTTACTAGCCGTGCCCGCGACTTCGTCCACGTGGACCTGATGTACAAAACAATGACTAATAAAGTCATCTGAACGTATTTAGTCCATTCGCTTATCTACATTTCCCTCATATTTAAGTCGCGGCGCCATTAAAATTACAATAACTTTTTATAGAGTGGACCGATTTTAATGAAGCAAACACTAAGTTACTCCCGAAGATATGCTTTATGATTTATGAGGTTTAGTTTATTGTGACGCCTGTAGTTTAGCAGTGACGCGTGTTATACAAACAGACAGACAGACAAACATTTTCAAAAATTATTGTAATGTATTCTATTACTTATTCCTGGGCACCTGCAACAATTTTTTTGACGAAACTCCTGTCCGCGATAAAATCAAAAACTATTGAACGGATTTTTCATTAATATATAGAGTGGTTCGCGAGGAAGGTATATAATTTATCTTTTTTTTTGATAAATTGGTTGAAATATAATGATAAATGTCCGAAGTGTCTGAAAAAGTAAAGCCGCCTGGTAGCTTTCGTCGAAACACGCTGCCTAATCCCTTTGAGATATACCAAAACAATGGAGATAATATAAGATGCAGACGAAGTCGCGGAAATCTGCTAGTGTAGTGTAATTATAAAGATACTAGCTATAGTGTTTTATATTAGTATCATATAGATAATGAAATATGAGCGATTTCTGTCACATTTGTAGGCAAATTCGAAGTGCGAATAAGGCAATATAGGGTGAATATTCCTCTGGTTTTATTCATACGTCTACCAAGATGTGTTTTTTAGAACAAACTATGACTAAATAAATACCATTTAAATCTAAATGTATACCATCCTACGCGTATTAAGTAAACGGATACCGTGTATAAAAGGGTTCGAACGTTCGCAATCCATCATTCACGAGTCGACCGCTCTACCGCCATCTATCGAACTTTTATACAGTTACATTGAGTTTTTTATATTTTAAACATTATCAAAAATGTTTAAACTTACGCTTTTCCTTTGTTTGATGTTTATTGCTAAACCAACAATTAACTTCACGTTATCTATTTCCCGAGTAACCGTCTCTTGTTACCGTGACATATTATTATAATAATTAATTCATCAAATCCGAAGACAAAACCTTTTAGCTTTTGTACTTCGGCCTTTATTAGTACAATTTCTCACAGAAAATCTGGCCTAAGACATTTTAAACTCGAACAATGAAGTAAATTAAACGAAACAGTTAGTATGAAAATAGAAGGACACTTTACTTAATGTTGGTTATTTATTTTTATAAGTACGGTTTTATATTCAGTCGTCTTTGTAATTAAAAAAATGTTATATTTGTGTTTATAGATAATATATATGAGACTAGCCTCTGCCCGCGACTTCGTTCGTACTTTTGGTTAACGCGAAAAAACCCCGATTTTGAAACATTCTTCGTTGGTGCTGCGCTTATATTGGTCTCAGAGTAATGATATATAGCCTATAACCTTCGTCGGTAAATGAGCTATATAACACTGAAAGAATTTTTTTTATTTCATTATTAACTGGGATTTAGTATTAGAGAATAATAACAACTATTTGGTATTTATTTGATTACTAACGACTAATAATTTCTGTACAAAAAGTAATGATATCCCATCAAAAACATAAATGTGAAATGAGAGCTAAATTCAATTTTATAATATACTAGCGGTCCCGGCAGACGTTGTCCCGCCCTGATTAAAAATATATCTCTGACAAAGTATGTACCAGAACGTTCCCTGTGAATCACTTTATCCACTGGTGAAAACCGCAGGCAAATCCGTTCAGTAGTTTTCGAGTTTATCGCGAACAGACAGACAGACAGACGCGGTAGGGGACTTTGTTTTATACTACGTAATGATGCCATGATTGTAGACTTCAGCGACAAAAGAAGTGAGATCTAAATGGGTGCCAAGTTCGATGGTCAGTCGTAAAATTGATTTATAACCGCGAGTTTTTGGCGGGATTTTGGTTTCTCATGTAGTGGATTTTATATTTTATTCATTATCTTGTGTTACTTGACTCGGTAATACAGTTCGGTTATCATTTATAAATGATTTGAATGGAAAATAATACCACGAACTAACCATCCCGATGAAATAACGGCAGTGAACGATCTGTACCAGCCTGTCTCTCCAAACAGAGTGTGTTCACGTCCACGCCCGCGTAACCACAGATCACGCCGCCGTGGTCTGCGGGTCAATTTCGCTCCCGTACACCACATTAGGCCCCCCTCGGCAGCGGCTCAAGCCTAGGTCCGTTCCCTCGGCGTGGAGCCCTTGAGTGCGCTGCTCGCGCGATACACTCACACAATCTTACATCACTGCGACAACATTACACATATCACCTCCACACACGTACACGCATACACGCTTACACATGCAAGTGGAAAGGCTTTATTTTTTCCCTTATCAAACTGAAATAGTTTAGAAAATTATCTGATACGAAATATATATGAGTTGCTGAGGTATGTATGCTTGGTACACATATATGTTTCAACAACTCATATATGTATGAATAGTTAGCTTAGCCTGGGCGATGGACACGGGCATGTTGTCGCCCTGGCAATTCTAACATAGGACCACGTGGTTAAGGCGCATTAGTGTTCAGTGCGCCTCCCATCAGTTCGTCAGAGAGGGTCAAGGTCTTCCCTCTCTAGACTACAAGTCGGGGCCCTGATAAGGGGTCAACACCTGACGGGCCGTTCCTGCCCTGCCCGTCCGGCTAAATGGTGACAAGAAGAACACCGAGGGGCTTTAGTCAGTAGAAATCTGGCATTCTCACCTGTGCTGCCCAGCTAGGTGCAAAACTCCAAGAGGATTGCCCCGCGAAAAAAAAAAAGCTTAGGTTAGCTCAGGTAGGTCGCGAATTGCATGTAACAGGCAACAGCCCAAGCCGAGGTGTGCCGTGCACCCTTGAGTTAGTTGTCAAATAAAATCGGCTGAGTGCCTTAAACGCTCGCCTTAGTAGTCCGGTGAAGCTGTTAAGACTTTGCTAGGTCAATAGCATAGTCAATTCGAAAAAGAAAAACCACGAACCATGAATTCTGAGATTCCACTAAAACTCCCTGAAAAGTTCTAACAAAAGAGCCACCATGTTGGAACTATGAAATTATTCACACGACACTTATTTTGTAAAATATGTTGTAATCTCGATTGAAACATAACATTGACACTAGCGAGTGCTTCTGCGGAGCCAAAACAAGAAAAAGAAGAAGAAGATTTATAACAACATATGTATGGTACTTCGATCAACAATAACTAGATATCGGGTCGGCGCGAAAAATACGTCTCGGTAAATAAGAGCTCACTTCAAATGTGTGGCCTTATTTTGTTTAGTTTATTTGAAACACAGCCAATGTAAGCCCGTTTCACATGCCGCAGTGTATTCAAAAGATGCAAAAATTATACCTGAAAAAGCAATTTAACGGCCGGAGTATCTTACTTTCGCTAAATACATGTTGAATAAGTTATATTTTAAGCTTTAAAGTACCACAGGTTTAAAATCGGTAATTTTGTTCAAAATTTGATATTATTAGTTAGTTTAAAGCTTAAAATATAACTTATTCAACATGTATTTAGCGAAAGTAAGATACTCCGGCCGTTAAATTGCTTTTTCAGGTATTATTTTTGCATCTTTTGAATACACTGCGGCATGTGAAACGGG
>MU158735.1:1226386-1252460 GCA_015888305.1 Antheraea pernyi | reverse complement strand
AAAATCGGCTGAGTGCCATAAGCGCTCGCCTTAGTAGTCCGGTGAAGCTGTTAAGACCTTGCCAGGTCAATAGCATAGTCAGTTCGAGAAAAAAAAAAAAAAAAAAGACATTTTAAGTTGTTATAACATACCTTCGATCAACAATAACTAGATAAAGGGTCACGTACAAATCGAAGCTAAAAGCCGTCCGTGTAAATATATACTTATGTGTAGCTATTTGTTTACTAAGAAAAGGAGAAAAAAAGTGTTAAAACTGTTTTAAGTTCAACTGACTTTCCTCGGAGGACTGGGACAGAAGAGTCACAAACGCGGAATTAACTGACCCTTCGTCAAGTCCCTGCGCAAGGAGACGGACGCGAAATCTATCCAATACTTCTTGCAAGTTATCCATTCCGTGGATTCTTCCAGGCGGCTGGAAAGTGGCCCTGGGACATGGCCGCATTGAAGATGCAGACCAATAGAGCTATGATGTGGTCAGGAAGGAGTCTCAGCACCTCGTTCCTGATTCCATCGGGACCTGGGGACTTTCTAAGCTTGAGACGCTTTATGGCGGCTGAAACTTCATCAAAAGTTATCGAGGTTAGGGTATCCGCGGGTGGAGATGCGAGTGCATGCTCTACCGACGACTCGATCGATCCGATATGGATAGCATCAGTATTATCAGTGTTTGGCGAACACTGTTTCTCTAAACTCGCGGCTAGACATTCTGCTTTATCTATACTATCGAACGCGGGAGGCAACCCGGGGCCTCTGTCGAGAGGAGGCATCGGAGTGGCGAGATCTGATTTTAAAGTGCGCGTGAGTCTCCAGTACGACAGGTGAGACGGCCGGAGATCCTCCAGAAGCCTGTCCCACTTGTCGCCCCGAATCTCAGAGATACGAGTTTTAACTAATTTACGTAGTGAGCGTAATCGATCGCGGTTCTCTACAGACGGGTAAGCGTCGTGAGCTCGAGTCGCGGCGTTCTTTTCCGTGATCAACGCTTTCACGTCGTCAGGGAGTATAAAGCGGCGATCATTCGCCGCTTGTACCTCTTTCGAGGTCTCTCTGACGGCGGTCTGAAGATAGTCGACCAGGGAATTGATAGCCGAATCCGCGTCGGCTCTAGACGTCAACACGTCTGGGATCCCGTCTAAAATGTCAGACGATGGATTTTCTTTAAAATAACGAGCTAAACTAACATAATCAGCCACCCTGACCGACGGAGGGGTGAAATCTGAATTGAAACCTAACTGTAATACGACCGGGCGGTGATCTGAATCAAGTTCGTGTACGACTTGTATGAGTCGTACCCGAAGCGTGATATTTTTTAAGAGAGCTATGTCTAAGACTGACGGGCGACAGTTGTCTTGATAGTGTGTGGGTTCCGGAGGGGCTATGACGTCAAATGCGAGGACCCTACCTAGTTTGTCGAGTATCCTCCCGTTACGAGAGGTTCTCGGACTATTCCAGATAACGTTCCCGCAGTTGAGGTCCCCCGCTATAATAACTGAATCTCCTAAGTTGAGCAGCGCTCGTAAATCTGTTTGTAACAACTCTTTGTTCGGCGAGAGGTACGCGGACACTAATACAATGGACGGATGACCGGTCATACCTAACGTACATACTGATACTTCCATATTGGTTAGAACGGGCGGATCTATCGGCATGCAATATAACGAACGCCTATAGTAAATTAAGGTGCCGCCCCCGCGGGTGACACGGTCATTTCTAACTATGTTGTAGTTCGCGATTCTGGGATTGCGCATTTTCGGTTTTAAAAGCGTCTCCTGGACGAGGAGAACGTCAATCTGTCTATCGCGTAAAAAGGCAGCTACTAAATCGCGCTGTGTCCTAAGAGATCTCGCGTTAAAAAACGAAAGAGATAGACCGCGCGGTTTTATCCTATTCATAGCCGTGAATTTTAATTAATTGAGTTTAAATTCTGGGAACGAACGATACGGTGTAAGCTCGCAGCAATACTCGGGTATTGCGCGAGCACGTTGAGCTTGCCCAAATCCTCCTCGGCCTGGAGGGCCGCGTTGAAGTTTAAAACTTCTTGTAGATCGTGCTCCCGGAATAGCTGGAAAAGCCAGCTCTCTCCGGTGAGCCCCATAGAGAAGGCGGGCGCGGCGCGTGTCGGCCGTGCCTGCGGGATAGGAGCCTGAGGCTTAGGAGCCTGAGGCCGGGGAGCCCAGGGGGCCAGAGGGGCCCGCCCGGGTTTTGGTGCGCGCGGCACAGAGGGTGGCGCGCGCGGAGTGGACGCGGGCGCTACCGGGGGGCGAGAGGCACCCGGCAGGCTAGGGAAGGCCTCCACGGACATGAGAGGTGGAGGCGGAGGGCGGGCGGCGCGCACAGGTGCCCTAGGCGCCTGTCGCGCCTGGCGAGGGCGTTGTGTTCGCGGTGCGCGGGGACAGCCGCGATAGTTCGCGGGGTGGCCCGCGTTACCGCACAACACGCAGCTGGGAGGTTCTGGGGTGTCGGGAGTGCGCACGCACTCCTTAGTGGCATGATCCCCTAGGCACTTAACGCACCTGGGGCGGAGATGGCAATTCCTCGCCGAGTGGCCATAACTTTGGCAGTTATGACACTGCGACGGGGTATGAGTTTTTCTTGGCGGCTCCGCGGTGATGCCGCTGAGACCACAGACTGAGGTGAGGCTAAAGATAGCCTTACCCTCTAAGGTACGGTCAAGGAGGACTAGAACCATGTTGTAAGGGGCGCGGGTGCGTGGGTGGTACATCCTATGTACCTCCCGAATCGGCAGATTTTTCTCCTTAAGGGAGGCGTTGACGTCGTCGACTGAGATCTCAGCCGGGACGCGACGAAGTACTACGCGAAGGAGTCGTTCCTCCTCTAATGCGAAAGTGAAAAAAGCTAATTTCGATTCCCTAAGGAACTTAGTTAGCGCACGGTGGTCGCTTATGGCGGGACACTTGACTTGAATGCCCGCCGGAGGGCTGGGGGCGGGCGTATAATTGATTTTCAAAAACTTGAGTTTGTTAGAGATAGAGGTCCACTGGGACTTATCTTGAATCGTTACAGGGGGAGGTGGGCGGGGCTTCTTAGCCGCTACGGAACCCGATGCGTCTGTCTGAGAGAGCGAGGCAGAGGAGGAATTGGGCTTGCTCGCCCGCGGTCTTACGTTTGCCGGTATAGCCGGCACCCGAACGCCATCTATATTGGCGCATTTCTCGACCGGGCGTGCGGAGCCCTGGTCGGAGTCTGAAGAACGCGATCCGCGGCGTTTTTGATAGGTGACGGTTTTAAAACCGTCGTCTACGTGCGCAGAAGGCGCGGAGTGCGCTGAGGGCGCGGGGGTCGCGATTATTTCGGAGGTCGCGGTCGCGGGCAGCTCGTCGGACGCCGCCACGTCGAGCTCCATATCGGAGCCGGTCTCCGAGCTGGAACTCGGTATGGGAGCTTCTAATAAGCCCTTATCGGCCACATTTAAGGTACATTGTGGCGAGAGAGACGCGAAGGAATTGGAGGTTGCCACGCGGGACACATATTGACTTTCCTCGGAGGACTGGGACAGAAGAGTCACAAACGCGGAATTAACTGACCCTTCGTCAAGTCCCTGCGCAAGGAGACGGACGCGAAATCTATCCAATACTTCTTGCAAGTTATCCATTCCGTGGATTGAGGGGGAGGGACGATGTTACGCGAACCAACCTCCCTGCCTTAAGGGCAGGGGGGCACGCCACACGAAGACTAAGGGTCTATCCCAAGTCGGGACCAAGAGAGCTATTTAAAAACAAATATAAAAAAAAAAACAATGCAAGAAATACGTGAGCGAGACAAGCAAGTAAAAATAAAATACGTAATTAAACAATAAATAGATAAATAGGTACCTATATAAATAAATAATTGAAAAATAAATAAATGTATAAAGAAATAACGACTAAAGGAATGAAGAACTACTTAAATATTTAGACAAATAAATGGGTGAACAATAAATGTAACAAGAGAAGCAATAAATAAATAGAAAGGTCTCACTCAATTCCAGGAATCGAGAATGCCACCTGCAATGCACGTGTGAGCTAAGTCAGCCGAATCGGAACTTCACAGCGAAAACCGAACACTCCCGAAGTAATAACGAACGTCACTAACTCACGAGTATCGAGATCGAGCGTAGAGCGCAGCAGAATGCACGACCATTCGCGTCGATGGTCCGATCGGAACTCCCTTAAAATGTCATTTCTGTTTATAAGTTGGGATAATATTGTAGCCGAAGGTATGACTTGGTTTGTCCGAATATACGAATGCGAATTCATTGCATTTAGTTCCCTATGAAGATTAGAGAGAGAGTAGAGTATTTTAAAATAATAAATAATAGTTT
Organism: Antheraea pernyi; assembly: GCA_015888305.1. NCBI lineage: Eukaryota > Metazoa > Arthropoda > Insecta > Lepidoptera > Saturniidae > Antheraea > Antheraea pernyi. The sequence goes on along the minus strand of MU158735.1, from coordinate 1,248,139 downwards.
AGAAAAACTAATAAAACACGCTTTCATAAAAAATCCGTCTAAAAAACAGAAAATATTTTTTTTTCATTTTTTACTTAAATTTTTTAACTTTTTTTTCGGATTATTGCATTGTCATCGACCTTTGACAGGTGTGCAAAGTTTGAATTAAATCTGATCGTTCAAAGTAGGACAAAATCGAGCTCAAAGGGGTCGGTTACAAACATTCATACAGGTGAAGCGTGATAAAAAGCGTTTAATATATTCACATATCTGGGTTTAATCCATCACGTAACAGTTACACACCATCCTCCTAGCGCATATAAATCAATGTTTCTCTGACATTTGTTTTTTTTTTTCAGAAACAAGACAATGACAGCGACAATAAATCAGCCAGGAAATGCGGCCATGATAGTTATAGTATTACTTTCTTGGATCACGTTAGGTAAGTGTATTTACAATCTGTAATCAATACTTGAATGAATATTTTAGAAGATATTACGAATTTAAAAGTCCGCTCAATAAAAATTATTTTTTGTGTGAAAATTCTTATTTAACTTACAATTTTGATGAATTGTTAATATCAAAGCATAAAAACTGTATCTAAATGGCTTAGATACTTATAAAATATTATTCGTCTGCACCAAATCGGTTATCACTGGGTGCAATTGTATTTTTAAACGCGAAAAACTTTAATAATCCTAAAACCCGATTGCAGTCACACCCACTTTCAATTGTGAATCCAAACTATCCAGGGACTCACTTAAACATATACCCAGTTGGCATGTTAGAAATCTTTTAAAATAAGCCTAGAACCCGTTCGCAGCATCACTTACCGGGTTCAAGATACAAACTAACCTACATATATTGGCGGTGATGTAAAAAAGAAACATAAGGAGATTACATATAGCTTAAATTTTTAGCTAATCTATCTGTTATATATAGCGCACAGATAATTTACCAAAGTTCGTCAAGAATTTCATTAGCTGCAAAATGTTGACTTTCGGCTGTTATCCTGGACAACCCCTTGCGTTTTATGGGACACAAAGTATCCCAGATGTAACTTTATAATATTAGTTATCACTGTGTCAAGTTTCGTCAAAATTAGTTCAGTACTTTCGGAGTGATATGTGTTCACAGGAACAGGCAGACAGACAAAAAAATGATTGCGTGTAACCGGCACACGCGATTGAAATAAAACTTCTTTGGCGTTATAAGAAATGGCGATTAAGTTAAAAATAAATACACCATATGTGAATTTAAAAAGGCATTGATGTAACACTAGTAATATATAGGTACATTTATTATCGTCGACCACTATACATTTTTAAAACAATAATTGAATTACTGTCATACTTCAAATACGATATTATTGGCTTATGATAACTGTTCTATATTCTGTTTACTTTATAACAAAGAATTGCTAATAATATTTCCTGTAATTTAAGTTCCGAATTAGCTGATAGATGGCACTATATATAATGAATCTTTGATTTTATTTGTTACTTACTTACATTGAAACCAGATGGCAGTACGGTCTCGCGCTCATTTACTTTATAACAAAGAGTTGCTAATAATATTTCCTGTGTTATTTAAGTACTGAATTAGCTGATAGATGGCAGTACACATAATGAAGCTTTGATTTAATTTGTTACTTACATTGAAACCAGATGGCAGTACGGTCGCGCGCTCATATATATATAATTAATTCTATTGTATGATTTTTATTATAAATCATTTTTTTTTATAAATTTAGGATTGATTTGTTTATCAACTATTTATTGCCAAATCAAAAAGATTTCAATACCGGATGGTACAGAAACGTGACGCCATATTGCCGTAGCGGACTTCCGTTGCCACCTAGTTGCGCCTAAAGAACTTTACTTCTAAATTGTAAAATGATTATTTTTGGCTTCTATATCGATATAAAGTCTATCCCGATTATAATTTTCAAAAAATATTTAATGTACAGATTTGGCCTCCTAGTTTTATTATAAGTAGTATATAGCTATAGATTGCAGTCATGTGAATCCTGGACGGGTCATTAGTTAAAAATAAATGAGTATACACGTCAAAAATGAACTATTGGTGTGAAGCAACTACCATACCATACCTTCCTTCGGGCAGACGTCTATAACCATGCAGCGGGTCTCTTATAGGCTGATGATAACATATTTCTTTTAAAGTTCACAGCATCGATTGCTTCAAGTGCGTTTCAATGAACGGACGGTTCCCGGCGTGCGACGATCCCTTCCACAACAACCATTCCTTGCAAATGCTCGAGTCTCCGTGCATGGGCGGGAGGAAAGGCCGCGACGGATTGTTCCCGGCTACGTCTTGCATTAAAATCGACGGGATTTTCGGTAATTCTATTGCCACATTCAAAGGCTTTACTCTAGTAGTATTGTTTTTTCTTACAGCGCTAATGTATATGTTTGGCAAGAGATTTTTAACTTGGATGTGACTGGTAACCTAGGGAGAATAAAAAAAACCCCCACCACTGTGTAATAGTGCCTATAATTGGTCTGTCACTGGCTTTAATCTAGTATTAATTTTGTGAATCACTACATAATGTAAATCAAAGTCCCGTCTGTCTGTACGCGATGAACTCAAAAACTACAGAACTGATTTTCAGGCTGCTGTTTCACCATTAGATAAAGTGATGCATGAGGAAGGTAATATAACTTGTCAAGGTTTTTGTTTATTATCAGGGCGGGGAACGTCCGCCGGGCCCGCAAGTGTTACAGAATTTGTTATCGCTCAAGTTTATACAAATTTTGTAATAAATACGGTTTTTTTTAAACGTATGCTGTAAACAGTCTGCTGGCCAGTGCATCATGACGTCTACAATCGTTTCTAACCATACCGGTGTTATTATAAAAAAGTTAAATACGTATTGAACCCAGGCTTTAAAAAGGTCTCATATTGAATGCACCGCGGTTGCTAAATGTTCGCCATCTTGTTCTTTTGCCTCACTTTGCTTATGTTAGGTTAGACTTTTGGCTGGTCTTTTGAACCAAGTATTTAATACGTATTTAACTTTTTCGTAATAACACGGTTATGGTTTTTTTTATGTCATAGGTGGCAAACGAACAGATGGGTCGCGTGATGTTAAGTGATCACCACCGTCCATGGACACTAACAACACCAGAGGAGTCACGAGTGCGTTACCACCCTTTGGGGGGAAGTTGAGGGAGAGGAGAGAGGAGAGGGGAGGGGAGGTGGGCCTCCGGCGCTCTCACTGACCGAACGAAACGCAAAAATGCAAGCACCGTTACCTCACGTCGGTTTTCTATGAGAGGGTGGTACTACCCCGGGCGAGCCGACCCATTCATGCTGAAACCAGTAGTAGTTTCAGCGTGGCTCTACCACCATTACCTTTTTGGACAGTCCAGGGGTTAACCGAGGTCGTTATATTTTTATTTTTGACAACCAATGTTCTAGATTGTCACTGCCATTGTTAAGTAGGTATCATATATGTGTATAGTATCATATTACAAGTGGTATGTGATAATTTTAATGTTCTAAAAAGACAATGGCTCCTTTGTTACAGCTTTTTTGAAGGTTGTAGAACCGCGCTGTAACTATTACTGGTTTCAGCATGGAATGTATCGGGTCGCCCGTGGTACTACCACTCGGCCCACAGAAACACCGACGTGAAGTAACAGTGCTTGCTTCGTTCGGTCAGTGAGAGCGCCGGAATTCCACCTCCCCTTCCGTCTTCTCTCCCCTCCCCGATCCTCCTATCTCTTCCCCAAACACAGGTTGACAACGCATCAGGTGACCCGCCTGTTCATTTGTCTCCTATGATATGGAAAAATACCTTTCTATGGAGTTTTTTTGACGTCTAGAATGCATGCGCCGTGTTATTATTTCCCATTCAATTCTCTTGTACACATAACGAATTATATTACGTAAAATACGACAAATATTACAAAGTACAGAGTCAAGTAACACAAAATTATGAATAAAATATAAAAGCCACTACATAACAGACGAAGATTTCGATAACAACCCAAGTTGTTATATTTTCAGATGACACTGGGGAAACGATTACCGTCAGAGGTTGTGGCTTGGACTCCGGTACTGCCACGACAGATACGGAGATAATAAGGATGTCGCACTGTGGAAGATTTTACTACGACGATAGGTAACAAAGAATGTTTATACAATTAATAGCTTTCACCCGCAACTTCGTTTGCAATATTGAATTTTTTTTTTCGTACTGACTACGCTATTGACCAAGCAAGGTCTTAACAGCTTCACCGGACTAATTTTGCAATATTGAAGTAGTTATATTAGTCTACAGTAGATCGTCTGTAGACATCTATACTAATACTAGCGGACCTGGCGGTCGTTGTCCTGCCTTGATAATAAAAAAAAACCTAAAAGTCAACCGCAACGCCACCTACCGGGTCCAATTGTGAATCTAAACTATTCTCGGATCCACTGGAACATGCACACAAAGTTTTATTAAAATCGGTCCAGCCGTTTAGGAGGAGTTCAGTGACATACACACGCACAAAAGAAATTTATATATAAAGATTATAAAGAGGTAAAGTTTGTGACGTTGTGAGTTTGTGACGTTGTAAGGGGTAATCTCAGGAACGCCTGGTCCGATTTAAATAATTCTTTCAGTGTTATATAGCTCATTCATCAAGAATGATTAAAGGCTATATATCATCACGCTAAACCCAATAGGAGCGGAGCACAGATGTAAAATGTTTCAAAATCGAGATGATTTTTTTTGAGAGCTTCTGTGTGTCAGCGTTAGCTCAGAGTAGTAACTATTACTACGCGGAGGAAGTCGCGGGCAGGGGCTATAATCTATATACTAATATTATAAAGAAGGAAAGTTTGTGAGTTTGTGACGTTGTAGGGGGTATCATGACGCTAAGGGGAATAGGAGCGGAGCAATAATGAAAAATGTTTTAAAATCGGGGTTTTTTTTCCTTTTGAGAGCTTCGGCTGCGTCTTAGCCCAAAATAACTATTCCACGCGTGTGAAGTCGCGGGTAGAAGCTATTAACTAATTATATTATCTATAATCTATACTAATATTATAAAGAGGTAAAGTTTGTGAGGTTTTAGGAGGTAATATCTGGGGAGTCGGAGAAAAATGGTCGAACGAAAACGTTTCTTATGAACGCTGCCTTAATTAGATATATATGATTGAGTTCTAGAGAAAACTTGTAGCTTGATAATGCCTATTACCGCCCAACTAAGTGGGCACGGGTCGGCTAGTATTTAATATTTTTATATATCATATAATATAATATTTTATTTATTTTAAAATCGTCCTTTTATAATTAAATTAGAATAAATATGTACATATTTTATTATATTATTTATGAAAGTAGGAAATATAAATAAATATAGGTACATGGTGTGTATAAAAAAATATTACCGACGCGTTCGGGTTGCCCACTTGTCGACTATGTACGACCCGCCCCCCTACCTCATGCACCACCGCGGCACGTACGCGCGCGCGCCCCCACTATGTAGAAAAGTTTTGACAGTTTCGAATTCGATACTTTAAACTTTGAGTAGGATATCGCCAATAATAATTATTAGGAAGTAATAACCTAAATACAATATTACATTGAAATAATGTAGGTGGTATATACGAAAAACTTTTATACCTACTAAACTTGCACCACTCTTTTACCCTCTTAGGGATTGAATTCACAATAAATAATTAAGAATAGTGTTAATTAGAAATAAATGTATATTTTTATCACTTTTTACAAAAATATACATTTATTTCTAATTTACACTATTCTTAATCCAAATTTATTAAATTTTATTTTCTGTTTTTTAGTTGGATTTTTTATGAAAGCGTGTTTTTTTAGTTTTTTTAAACTATTATTTATTTTTCATTTTTTAGTTAAATTTTTTTAACTTTTTGTTCGGATTATTACATTGTCATCGACCTTTGACAGGTGTGCAAAGTTTGAATTAAATTTGATCGTTCAAAGTAGGACAAAATCGAGCTCAAAGGGGTCGGTTACAAACATACATACATACCATCACCTGAAGCTAATGAAAGCGTGATAAAAAGGGATATCGGCAATAATCATTATTAGGAACTTGTAACCCAAATGCAACATTTTATTGAAAACTTGCCTCAAACGAGCGCGGTGCATTTAATACGAAACCTTTTTAAAGCAAGTATTCAATACGTATTTAACTTTTTTGTTTAATAACACCGAAATAGTTAAAGAAATGACGATCCTATTTGGTCAATTAAAATGGTGATCATTTTATTTAAGGTACGTCCACGGATGCCTGCAGAGCTGTAACGATGCGGACGCGTGTAACGCATCAACTCAACTGACTCCGTACTTCGCATTACTCTGTGTTTTATACCTCACCGCGGCGGCCATGTTTAAAAGCTAACAGATAAAATTCGATCTACCTCCGATTATTTTTGTTTTTTAATTATATTTAAAAAGGTGTTAATTTGTATTTTTGTTCGGCAAATGATAGGGATGAAAAGTACTCGTCAATCTTTTTGTCCGCTCTGAACATAGCCGTAAGTTCGTTCTTGTGCGTAATATTCAAGAGTTTATACACTAATATTATAAAGAGGTAAAGTTTGTGAGTTTGTGACGTTGTAGGGGGTAATCTCGGGAACTACTGGGCCGATTTGAAAAATTCTTTCAGTGTTAGTTAGCTTATTTATCGAGGATGGTTATAGGCTATATATCATCACGCTTAGACTAATATGAGCGGAGCATCAATGAAGAATGTTTCAAAATCGGGTATTTCTTTCCTTTTGAGAGCTTCCGCTGCGTCTCAGTATTAGCCCAAAGAATCTATTCCACGCGGACGAAGTCGCAGGAACTGCAAGTGTAAAATAAAGTAAAAATATTATAATAGGAATCTAAAATTGATATTTATCCTTAAGTTGTGTCGATGGTATACCCATAATATGATACATTTTTATACTCCACTAGCGGGCCGGGCGGACGTTGTGTAAGCCTTGATAATAACAAAAAAAATCCTAAAAGTCAACCGTAGTCCACCAGCCGGGTCCAATTGTGAGCCGGATACACTCGAACATGCACAAAAAATTTCAACGAAATCGCTCCAGCCGTTTAGGAGGAGTTCAGTGATATACACGAACAGAAGAAATTTATATGTAAAGATAGGTTTTATCGTTTGAGCACAATTTCATCTGCTGTTGAATGACGGTCTTATATAAGATGGCAAACACGATAAGCCTAAAGGCGTCCGGCTATCAACTGCAGCTGTCAGAACACACTAACAGGTGCTTGCCGATAGATTTTCAATTAGGGTGGTAGCTAGCGGGCGGCGGTCTTAGAATCGACCAACATCATTTTTTTTTTATAGTAGCACGGCAAAATGACTGCACTATGCCTGATGGTAAGCACAGTATAATCCAAAAACAATGGCGACCACCGAGTGACACACTATCCATCGGCGGTCGCCGCTGTCATGCCGGCCTGCGAAAGGCTGGATATGCACAGGCCGATCCCGAAACGCGACCCGCGAATCACTATGACGGGCTTTTTCGCCATATACATGGTGGTTGCGACCCAGTCAGGCTGTAAAACCCTACCTCCCCGCTTTCGCCATTGCCTCGTTCGTTATTCAGCAGGGTGCACCACGTGCAGGTGAGGTTGGCTTGGATGTCTCAAGTCTTCGATGTTATTCGACACCCCTTACACCCCGATACCCCTTACACCCCAAACTTATGGCTTCATAGCGATGTTTTTTTTGCTTTACCGGATGTTACGACTAAATTTCTAAGATTCGATCCTACGTCCATCGACGCTGTGTCTGAACACGCTGTCGAATAAGCCACCATCGCTTCAAAATCCACCTAAATTTTTATTCCGCGTAACTATGTTTAAAACGGTCAAAAAGTTTGGAGAGGACTTGTACAGTACATCGGTTAATTATAAAGCTTGACGTCCACCAAGAGTTTGGAACTCGAATCGGGTACTGTATAGTAATTGAAAGTTTGTAAAAATAATATCAATTGAATATGATGGCACATTATGATGGTACTATTGAAGTCGGAATTGCTATTTTAATATTGATATTATATTTATTACATAGTGACGTCATTTGTCGAACTTAAATAAAAAATAAGCTACACAATGTTCCGATTACACGCTCAAACTTTTCCGCGTGTCTACTCGTTCTCAATTGTTTAGGAGACGGACGTCGAATGATAATTGAAATGCGATTATTTAATATTATTCGTTAGTATTATTTAATTTTTAGAATTTGGAGAGAGAAAATAGAATAACGCTTTCGCAGTTTTAAAATAGGAAGAAACGATTCCTTCCGTGTTTTTTTTTTATTAATTTTATTTAATCAACCAATTTTCTAGTAGATTATTACTGCCATTATAAAGTAGGTAATGATATAACAAGTTTCTTGTGATCATTTTAATGAACGTACAAGATGGTGACTGTCCTGTTAGAGCTTTCCATGGAGTTTTTGTGGCAAGTCAGAATCTATGCTCCGTGGTATTATTTCAGATCCACTTCACTTTGTGCAAAATAACGAAACTATATTACGTAAAACACCATTAATATTACAAAATATAGAGTAAAATAACATGTAGCTACCGAAAATGTCATCCTCTTTGGCAGACTGGTTGAAACTTTTATATATATTGTAAATAGAATGCTGTTCAAACAAATGAATGATCGCGTCTAAATACCATATACGTTATGAATAAAAACACACTATTTTACGCACTCCGAGTATTATTATTACGCTGTCCGTGCCAGTCTAGGCTCTTGTAGGAGAGAGCTCGAAGCTCCTACAAACACAAGATTATGAATAAAAAATAAAAACCAATACATGACTTTCAAGAACCGGCCAAAAACTCCAGGTTTTCATTATCGTAGAAGAAGAGTTAACACACGTTAAAAAGATTATCCGATACGAAATATATATAAGGGTTGTTGAGGTATGTGTGCTTGGTACACATATATGTTTCAATAACTCATATATGTATGAATAGTTAGCTTAGCTTAGATAGGTCGCGAATTGCATGTACAACAGTAAAGCCGAGGTGTACCGCGCACCCTTGAGCTAGTTGTCAAAGTAAAATCGGCTGAGTGCCTTAAGCGCTCGCCTTAGTAGTCACGTGAAGCTGTTAAGACCTTGCTTGGTGAATAGCGTAGTCAGTTCGAAAAAATAAAATAAAAAATAAACACGTTAAAAAGATCGACAGGGACTGTACGTATATGTTTTCTTCCAATGTATGAAAACTTAACAGTTTATGCGAGTTTCACAGGCAGGAAACTTTGAGCGTGTAAACTGCGTATATATTAGCTAAGTTACTTGATTTATGTGTACGAAAGTATCAAAATGAATTTTATAATCGATTAATTGAATTATGTTTATCGATTAAGTTTGAAGCTTTGTTGAATATAATCGACTTTCGATAACACTATTGTAGATGGTACACGCAATCTTATCGACTATATAAAGCCTAATTAGTATTAAGAGATTTTTTTTATTGGTTGCTGTATGTGACATATAGTTTAAGATTTCCTAGTCTCTATTATACCGATTTCTTGAAGAGAGAGCTGTATACAATGTTTTCTTTTGAACTTTTTCTATGCCAAAGATTAGTTATAAGCATAGTTGCCAGTTATGTTATCCGAATGAATGTATTATTTAGTATCCAAAATAATATATCTGTTTCAGTGTTTTTTGTAACTTTATCATCTATCTATATATATATATATATATATATAAAATAATAACTGATTGGCATATCAAGGCACAGTCCTAACTATCAGATTCCTTTTACACTGTAGGTGAGCTCTAAGAAAGGATTTTTGAAGAAATTCAACCCATTTATTCAAAGTGATGAAAATTGGGATCATATTTAATATGAAAATCCATAATTTTCCGACAGTAAGTCAGTTATTTTTTATATATACAGATATAAAATTAAGTATCGAAAATAATTACTGCATAGAAAAGGCATGTGAAGGCACGGGAAATAGCTAGTTTTGTACATTTCTACCTTCTGTCGTTCATATGCAATTTATTTTTCAAAGATCTGGAAAGCCTAGTTTCTGGCAATATACACGTCAATTTTTATTCTTAGAATTATATAAAATGAAAATAATATCGTTGTACATAATTTATAATGAAAATTTTTTACAATTTTACAGCATATAACATTTAAGTTCTTGATTGCTAGAAACATTTTTTTTTTCATCAACTGACTAAAAGTAACTAGTATTTGTAATATTCTACGCACATTCGAAGCTTAAAAATTATAGTATGTTTAATTTCTCTTCCCAACGAACTTATGCTCATAAGGCCTATATATCTTAGTTATAATAATTTTAATATAGAACGAACTGATGTTTCTTAGACCTACATATCTGGATTGTAGAAGTTTATTTTTATATGGAACTGATGCTTAGGCCTATATATCTTAATTGTGAAAACTTTTTATCCCAGAGAAACTTACCGGTTTGAATTTGAGTAATCAAAGAATTTATACAAGGCTTGACTTTGTTAACAGTAATGCTATATATATTTCTACCGCTAAACAGTGCTAGCAACTTAACTCGAGTCTTCGGAGGTAGCAAATTGTCTATAATAATGCGAGATTTCTACATAAATATAGTTGCAGATAGCTACAAGGTACATACACATAAAAAAAAATGGTAGTACATTTTTTTAAATTATTAATTGTAAAAAAATTAAGTTGTATTTTGCAATATACATGACATAATCGTTCTATTCCAGTTAATTTCGCTTGTCTGTGATACGTCTCATACACTTATCTGTGGAATCAAATCGCACGATTTGAATGATGGATCAAATAAAGCATAGCGTTGACCAGAAGTACTGAAGCATTCGGCACGAAATAACAATACAGCGCTATTTTAAAAATTCGGTTTTGTTATGTTCGGTACTTCGGATGGACGCCTGGCTTTAACACATTCTTACTAAAAATCTTTCAAATGTCAGTGTATGTGTATCCCTGTCCAATACACATTATTAGAAAAGGACAAAGGTAAAATATACTTTGTTGATATCTTGACAATCCACTCGCTTCCCGCCGAAACTTCTTTGTCGTTCATGTCATATCTAAGACAATATACAATGTACTTTTGTATACTTTTTTATACGCTTCTTGTATTTAGTATAAAAAAAAATAATTTAGTGTAAACTTCATCCATTGATAGAGTATTCGTGATTATATAATGAACAGTAGACATTTTTTTTAAATCAAATGTATATAGGAATTTGGAATTAATGGATTGCCCTAGTACATCTACATTATCTAAATAATCTGCGAAATAACTGAATATCTACAAAGTGTTTTAGATATTTTTGGTGATTACAACTGGTTGAAACTACAAAAAAAAAATCATTAGTTTTCAAATAACCGAACTCTAACAATGGACGTAGTTGTAAAATTTTTTGTATGTAACCGCACAGATTATATTCTAAAATAGATTATAATGTATGTTATAAGAAATATATAAAATAATAAAGTAAAATTGTTTTGTATTTATTTATATAAGTAGAGTTTATTACAAAAAATGAACTGGTGGTCCAGTGGCTTGACCGCGGGAATATCAATCCGATGTCCACAGGTTCAAACCCCGAACATTTACTAATTGAAATTGGTAACAGTATCCGCTTACGCTGAAGGAAAACACCGTGAGGAAACCTAAACCTGGGAAATGTTCTTGTAGTACTACTGTATGTGGGAAAAATATAGAACTGGATTTCTCAGAGTTTGAAATCGCCAATACGTCGTCGGCTGGCGTGGTGATTATGCCCATAACTACCTTCCTTCGGGAAGAGGCCTACGTCTCTGCAATGGGTCTCTTATAGCCTACTAGTTATGATGAGTAGAGATTATAGAGATGCGGTTTCGATTTGCGGTCATTAAAATTCTGAAACAGGCGGGAGATATTTGTGTTCTGTGTTTTCTAGTACTATTGCCGTTATTTCGCTTTCATCAATAGCAGTGCGACGTGGCGGGGGCTCCTGCGTGGGAGCTAATGGACGTAAAGCAAGATCTACCAACCATATTCCCATTTAAAAAATCCAGAAACAGGTTATGCTCCGCTGTTGTCACAGTACATTACATACCGGATATAAAAACTACAACTGTTACGTAATACATATGCAAAAAATAAGGTAAATAAACCCAGTCCGTTAGTGGTATCCGCCGCAGAACACGAATCCGTACCGAACGCTGCGCGTTGTAAACGACGTCCGCGACGTATTTTTACCGACCCTCGCGATGAAATAACGGCAGTGAACGACAGTGACACAAAATTTTACATAACTGCTACAACACTACACATATCACCTCCACACACGTGCACGCACATATGCTTACACATGGAAGTGGAAGGGTTTTGATTTTTCCCTTATCAAACTGAAATAGTACAGAAAAAAATATCCGACACAAAATACATATAAGAGTTGTTGAGGTATGTATGCTTGGTACACATATATGTTTCAATAACTCATACAAGTATTAATATATAGCTTAGCTGAGATAGGTCGCGAATTGCATGAGTCAGGCAACAGCCCAAGCTGAGGTGTGCCGTGCACCCTTGAGCTAGTTGTCAAATAAAATCGGCTAAGTGCCTTAAGCGCTTGCCTTAGTAGTCCGGTGAAGCTGTTAAGACTTAGCTAGGTCAATAGCGTCGTCAGTTTGAAAAAAAAGGTCAATAAAATGAAATAATCATCGATTTAAAATTATTTATTCAGAATTTACGTTATTTAAAAGCAACAGACATATTGATACAATAAATACATACACGTAAATGACATTGCTTGTTGATTTCTGTTTTTTTTTTTCCATTCTAATGAAAAGGCAAAGGTATCTAAAACATGCAACCAGAAACGTAAATAACATTTATTCTGCGAAAAGTATTTTTACAAAAGTACGTTTTTTCAATCTATTTATGTTTCTGAATAAGATTTATTAAGGCCTGACTACAGTATTTGTCTAATATAAAAAACAGTGTTGAAAAAAATGACAGATGCTCGTTACAATTGTTCAGGAAGCTTTTGTGACAGCTGGAAATGCATGATTTTTAATCTTTACTCATCAGCGCACAATAATTTATCAAGTAAAACGGAACTATTTATGTATGTATTCCATAGTAATATAGAGTAAAATACACAACATAAATGAAATAAAAAACCAATTAATAACATACTAAATTAATCCCGCCAAAATGGAAAAATATACAGATACAGTGTTGCCACAATGCTGTTACAAATGTCGATCATGATTAAGTGTAAAAAATAACATGACACATTGAAATGTATAAAATGTTTATAAAATCCCAAATAAATTATTAATTAATACGTCAACAAATCTACTGACATATTTCGTAATATAGTATTATCATTAATAAAAAGATAGAAACAAATGCCAATTTTATTAATTTCCTTCTGGAACATTATCCGATTCTGCTTCTGTCGAATCCGTTGTTTCTGAATCGGCCATAGCTATGAAATTTGAATAAACAATTATTTTACTTGTAAAACATAATAACTTATTAAAATTTTCAGTGACGGTAGAGCCACGCTGAAGCTATTACTGGTTTCAGCATGAAAGGGTCTTGCAGAAAGCTGACGTGAATTAACAGTGCTTGCATTGTTGCGTTTCGTTCGGTCAGTGAGAGCGCCGGATAACCCATCTCCCCTACTCCCCTCCCCTTTTCCCTATTCCACCTCCCCCACACACAGAGTGGCAACGCACTTGCGGCTCTTCTGGTGTTGCAAGTGTCTATGGACGGTGGTGATTACTTAACATCAAGTGACTCACATGTTCGTTTGCCTCCTATATTATAAAAAAAAAGAACCGTTAGATAAGCCTTGAAATTGTTTTATCCCTAGCTGATACCCGTAACTTCGTCTGAGTCTTATTATCTTAACAATATCTTTTATGTACAGAGGAAAAAAAATAAGCATCAAACCGCTTGCACCACTTCTCCACGACAAATAAAAGCCTAGCGCTTATAAAGATGGTTTCATATAAAACATTAACAATTTTATATTAATGTTTTTTTTATTTAGCTATCGTGATAATTAATTTTAGATAAACACCGAGTTTCTAAGACATAAAACTAAACAATTTAATGTCGAATTTCAAGACATCCGATTCTTTTAGTTATCATTTTCGAGTGGAGAAATATCCAAATTTATAACATTTACAATGGGATTATGATAACTAAAGTAAGATACGAAATGTTTGGTTATTTTTCTCGCTCTGCCTCTTTCTATTCCCCCTCCCCAGGAGCGTTGAACGTTCAACGCAACAGTGCTTTCATATCCCCTCCATGGTAGCGTTAAACGTTTAACGCAACCTTGTTGGAAGTCGCATTGGAAGTTTCACTGCAAAAAAATAGTCTTAAACATTTCAGTGTTGAAATGCAATTCTTCTTACCGATACTGGGACTTGGCGCCGGGGTAGCGTCGCATTTGCATCTCCTCATCTCTTCAAGGATTCTGAGTTCAGACGGTAGCATATTCGCGATGTCTCTCTCCGCTACGAGACAACATTAGATTTTTTTAAACTCAATTTGTGTTGTAGTAAAGGAAATTAAACGTACAGTTCCCACCAATCCTTTTGGCCGCTCTGAGTACAAATCTAAATTCGAATACTTATTATATTATATGTATTGTTAGCACTCTCCGTACAACTACAATTACTATGTACTATTGACTAATCGGGGGTGTTACTAATGACCTGACACGTCATTGGTCGAAAGTTATCGGGCGGCCGTAACTTGACTGAATGCTATAAAAGGCGAGTCGGTAGAGTCATTGAGAACCTAGTCCGTTAGTGGTATCCGCCGCAAAATACGAAACCGTGCCCAATGCTGTGCGCTACAAAAGACATCCACAACATATTTTTACTTATCCTGCTGGTGAGATAACGGCAGCGAACGATCAGTACCAGCACGTCTCTCCAAACAGAGCGTGTTCACGCCCACGCCCGCGTAACCGCAGAACACGCCGCTATGGTCTGGGGGTAAATTTCGCTCTCGCACACCAGATTAGATCCCCCTTGACAGCGGCTCAAGCCTAGGTACGATCCCTCAGCGTGGAGCCCTTGAGTACGCTGCTCGCGAGATACAGTGACACAAAATTTTACATCACTGCTACAACACTACACATATCACCTCGACACAGCGTGTGCCTTCCGCCGGGCGGACCGTTTGGGCGCCGAGGTTGAATAGCTAGTTCGGTCCTTTGCCGCCCAAACATTAACGGTCTGTCGGTACACCGTGGGGTTTTAGTCTGTGCGAGTCGGACATAACCCACCCTCTCCCCCGTATCCATAAGGGATTTCCCCACGAAGATAGGTCGTGAATTGCATGAATCAGGCAACAGCCCAAGCCGAGGTGTGCCGTGCACCCTTGAGCTAGTTATCAAAATAAAATCGGCTGAGTGCCTTAAGCGCTAGCCTTAGTAGTGCGGTGAAGCTGTTAAGGCCGTAGTAGACCAATAGCGTAGTCAGTTCGAGAAAAAAAAACATTGGGAACATTCTTGCTCGGTCGTCTCTCTGGAAGGTTGTATTGCGTGATTGTTGTTGTATTGCGTGAGTTCTTTCCAATGTACATTGTCATTTCTATTTTACTGGGTTTTTATTAGAGTTACTGGAGTTATTAATTGTTGATGCGAGTTTTCGTGTAGAGATTTGTATTTGAGTTATTTTTCTATATAAATGCAATTTTGATATCTAACAGTATGATATTGAAATAAATTAAAGACAAATAAAATCCAATTTTAGATTCCTATAATGATATTTAAAATTTGTTTTGTGTTAAACTCTTGACTATGAAATAATGAAAATTCATAATTTGTTTATTGAAATTATTAACATTGGCGTGGTTTTCATATCTATTGGCACTCGGAGCAATAATTATATACATTTCTATAAAGTCTATGAATCAATGAAACGTATGTTGAGCTGCAAAATCATCAATATCACATGTACACAGATCATTTATACTACACCTCGCTAGTCCGACGTAAGTGGTTGGCCCCTTATAAATAAATTTAATAACTGCGCTCCAGATAATGAGATGTGTTTATGGCCTGGATCTCATTGATCAAGTACGGAGCATGCAGACGCCTTAGTTACGAACTTTTTGGATGTCACTGTGACAAATATAAGGAAAATAATTAAAATAAAAGAAAAAAGAACAAAATAAAAAGTTGTCATTCTTCTTCCATATTTTACTCCGCAATACTACGCATACACTCCGCAACGTTTTTACACCACGTTAAAAATATATATTGTAAACGCTGAGTTGAATCACCGTAACATTTATTGACGCCGCCCGCTTGAGGAGTTTGGAGAGCAACTCGCAGTTCGTATATTTCGCTTGGGACGCCGCTTCTCCGTACGAGGTGCTGAGTTGCAGGTCAGTCCACGCTGTTATTTGGGGTTCTTGCTATTTTATTTATTTATATGCAAGGCCACTACCAACCGCTCCCACGCTTCCTATTTATTTTACCGCATATCCTGGTGGGGCCTATTTACACGGTCCCAACAGCCCCTTCAGTAAGCGTAATACGTCACGAGCTTTTCCTCAACCAAAAAAATCACTGAACGCGACCAAATAATTTTTCACTTCAAAAATTAATCTAAATTTGCCGTGTAATGCTTACGTTTACTTCTCTGTACTGTAATACTATATTTGTTAAGATAATAAACGACGTAGATAAAATCGCGTGTATTAGCTAGTGTAAAATAAAATGTCCGTCTTTTTTCGATCGATCTTTATATATATATATTTCTTCTGTGCGTGTGTATGTCACTGAACTCCTCCTAAACGGCTGGACCGATTTCGATGAAATTTTGTGTGCGCGTTCCAGTGGATCCGAGAATGGTTTAGATTCACAATTGGACCCGGTAGGTGGCGCTGGGGTTGAATTATAGATTTTTATTATTATGAAAGCAGGACAACGTCCGACCGGTCCGCTAGCAACTTTTAAATTTTACCATTAACCATACAAACGGACCGCGCCCACACGACATGAAACCTAAATCCGTACCTGATTAAAATGGCAGTACTTGTCTCTTCCTTATATGGTAATTCCTTACCTATTTCGATTCCAAACTGGACCTCATCTTCAGGACAGCGGCAAGTGGGATCCTTCAACCTCGCCTGTTCCTCTTCGACACGTCTGATCTCAGACGGAAGTATCTTCGAACCTATATTACCCGGCGAACCATAGTTATGTTAACTGACTTATATATATTCATGGTGGTAGAACTCCTTGGAGGTGAAGAAGGTGGTAGAATTCCACCTGACTAGCTATCACCCTCAAATACTCGAGTATTAACGCCACCGCAACTGAAGTTGGTCTTAATTTTTTTTTAAGAATTCCAGCCTCTGTTCGGTTCTGTTACCGTTTGCCGGGGAGTTGACGCAGTGCCAGTTGCGAACCCCTGTTCCCCGGCTAATAGGTGTGAGAAGACACCATGGGGTTTTAGTCCGTGCAAGTCGGACATAACCCGCCCTTAGCAGCCCGGTGGGTATCCGTAGGGATTTCCCAATGTAACAAAAATAGGTTAGTGGTCGTTTTCGTCATCGCAAATCTAACCTAGGTATGATAGATGATGGAGCCACGCTGAAGCTATTATTGGTTTCAGCATGAATGGGTAGACTCGCCCGGGGTACAACCACCCGACCCATAGAAACACCGACGTGAAGTAACAACAGTGCTTGCATTGATGCGTTTCGTTCGCTCAGTGAAAGCGCCGGAGGCCCACCGCCCTCATCTCCCCTCTCCTCTCCTCCCTCACTCCCTTTCCTCCCCAAACACAGGCTGGCAACGCACTTTCGACTCCCCTGGCGTTGCAAGTGTCTATGGACGGTGGTGGTCACTTAACATCATGTGACCCACCTGTTCGTTTGCCTACTATTACATAAAAAAAAAACCTAACGGAAAACGGAGAACTGAGATAGAGCACATTGTCTGCACTTGATAACTATAAAATGTGTAGCGGTGGTGGCGTTAATACATAGGCAGCATTTTTTTTTTACAATAAATAAATAAAAAAGTCTTTTATTTCTTGCTTCTCTTTCAGTAAGTGTATATAGTGTTATTTACATTTTAAACTTACTTACTAGTTATGGTACATTTGAAAAAAAAAAAAAAAAACAATAGCGAGAACCCTCTCAATGAAAGGTAAAGGCCTCCTCCAGAGATGACCAGTGTTCTCTATTTTCTACCACTTAGTTTTACAATAATAATATTAAAAGTAACAAGAAGGTGGTCCCCTTCTTAGAACTTTCCAGGGAGTTCTTGTGGCATATCAGAATCTCAAACACCGTGTTATGATTTCCTATCCACTTTACTTGTACGTAATAACCAAATTACAATTACGTAAAATGTCACCAATATTACAAAATATACAGATTCAAATATTTTTATGTCATAGGTGGCAAACGAACAGTTGGGCCACCTGATATTAAGCGACCACCACCGTCTATGGACACTAACAACACCAGAGGAGTCGCAAGTGCGTTGCTACCCTTGGGGGGGAGAGAGAGAGGAGAGGGGACAGGAGGTGGGCCTCCCGCGCTCTCACTGACCGAACGAAACGCAACAATGCGTGCACTGTTACTTCACGTCGGTGTTCTATGAGCGGGTGGTAGTACCCCGGGAGAGCCGACCCATTTATGCTGAAACCAGTAATAGTTTCAGCTTGGCTCTACCACCATTAAAATACAGACACGTTAGATTTGCATTCTTATTATATTTATATGTATGTATATAGAAGATATAGATAGATTACTAACAAAGGCACGTCTTTGAAGGTTCGGTCCTATTCAGGGCGTCGGTGACGACTCGCTTCATAGTATAATGCCCAGCGCTGGGAACACGTAGCGGAAGCGTTACTGCCCCAGTTGCGACGTCGACCACTATATTTATTTATGTAATCTTTATTGAAAATGATTATACCACACTAATATATACACTAGGGTGTGCCAAAAAAATCAATTTTGTTTTCGCATTCACCCCAAAATACAAACAAAAATTCCGTCCAAAGAACCTTTCTTATTTCGAATTTTAAGACGTTCTCTATCTAACTTTAAATTTTCCCATACAAATAACACAGATAAAATATTTCTAAAGTAAAACTTCTTTAGACGCGACTAGGAGGTAACTGGACGGCAATATGGCGTCACGTTTCTGTATTTTATGTATTTTTCTGTAGTTTCTGTATTTTCAATACAAAATATCAAACTGAAAAACGAATAATAATAAAAATCCTACAATAGAATTAATTATGTATATATGGGCGTGCGACCGTACTGCCATCTGGTTTCAATGTAAGTAATTAAATTAAAGCTTCATTATCTGTAGTGCCATCTATCAGCTAATTCGGAACTTAAATAACACAGGAAATATTATTAGCAACTCTTTGTTATAAAGTAAATAAAATATAGAATAGAACGAACAGATTACTATGATAAGTGAAGAATTAAATTAATTATGATTTAATAGAAGTCGCCATCTCTTATAACGCCAAAGAATACTTCAATCGCGTGTGACGGTTACATGCACTTATTTTTTTTTTATCGGTTTTTTAAACTGATGTTACCAATAGACTGTTTACCAGTGTATCTCAAGTTGTACATAAGTTTGTATGGAACTTAAACACTTATGGTTTTGCACCCGTGTATGCAAATTCTCACGATTCAGCAGTTAGCGAGCAAACAAACAAGCCCACAACATTAGCATTAATGTCACAATATTATTGTTAAAGGTTTGATATGGTAACAGACATGTATATATATATCATAGATAGAGGTCATAATACTCACTGTGAGACACAATCTGCATACAATCGAGAGTGACTTCAACACTCTCTCTTAGTTTTCGACCCCACTCACTCCTCACGGCCGTCTCTTCGTTGCGTCGGCGTCGCGATTCCACGACGGCTTATAAAACATCGGAAATCCAAATCAAAATTTAAAAAAAACACAAGTGCTGTCCAGTCTTCTGAACATAGAAATACGTATTCCTTCCAGTCAGTTCTCTCTGTTCAATCTAATTGACTCGGTTCAACCTAACTGCCTGTATTTAATCGAAACCCCTCTGTTCAAACTAATTAATTTAGTTTAACCTAACTCCCTGTGTTTAATCGAAAACGCCTCTGTTCAAACTAATTAATTCATTTCAATCTAATTCCCTGTGCTTAATCTAAACTCCTCTGTTTAACCTAATTCCCTCTAATCAATCTATTTCCCTCTGTTTGATCCAATTGATTCAGTTCAACCTATCTCTCTGTATTTAATCGGAATCCCTCTATTCAACCGAATCCCGTCTGTTCAGTCTAATATCCTCTGATCAATCTAATTCCCTCTGTTCAATAAAACTGACTCGGTTCAACCTAACTTCCCGTGCTTATTCAAAATCCGTATGCCCAATCTATTAAACTCAGTTCAACCTAACTCCTTGTTTTTAATTGAATTCCTTCTATTCTGTAAACAGCCTAATAAGTTAAAAAATTACATTTCCCATTTAGACGGTGTGAACATACGCTGGTGAGTATTGAATTGTATCATTCTTATTGACTCAAAAGCGTACTATTTTGAGAGTTACTAAAACATTAACAAAAAATTACAAACCGCCCGATTTGGCCTGGAACTTTCCATATACAAATAGACTAGGGAGTTAAAGTAAGTGCAGAGATATCAGTATTCGAAGCATACCTTCATCAACTACAGTGTTGAGCATGCAACGAAGCTCGTGGTACGCCGGATAACGCTCCTCGAGCGATTTCGGTACAGGCTGGGGACGACCTGGACGAAACAGGAAAAACGATTCGATTCTGTTTAATTTTAAATCACTTTGAAGATCCAAAACAGTTTAAACCTATCGCTAAAGAAACGTCTCGTGACAAATCATATAATTAATGGTAAGGTATTTTAATATCCGGTCTTGCTGGAAATCTGTTCCACCGGCTATGATATAGATTCAGTCCTGCCTGAGTTTAGCGACACTCGCGATAGAACCAATAACACGGCGGTAGGGTTTTTAATGCTTGATCCAGTTGGAAATCTGTTCCACCAGCTACGCTATAAAGTCTTTCCAAAGTTTAACGTGTTTACCATTTGAGACCAGATAGTCATTTAACATTAGACGATATTGCGATTAGACACTATTAGTACTATAATGCTCGAATATAGAACTTCCAATGTTCCATCTAGTTATGTATGTCATAGTGGAAGCCTCCAGTAGTCGGAGCATTCAGCAGTCGAAATTAACACATCAATAGTAACGCATATTTCTTTATGCAATAATAATCGATTTGTAAAAAATCAATTTTATTAAAATAAATAATCGATTTCTGCGAAAAAAATCGATTTTTCTAATACTTTAAAATAGACATGCTTTTCATATCCCAATAATAAAACTAAGAGATTCATATTAACAATTTATCAGATAAAAATCAAATAAAATGACATGTATAAAAAATAACGAATTGAAAACTAAATAAAAGTTAATGTTCGTTTAAACTTTCAAGGTAAAGAATATAGAGACCAAATATTATTCATACAAATTTTCAGTATCATTAAACATTTTATCATAATATAAAGTAAATTTTCAAAAAAAAGTATTAACCGACTTCAATATCAATCAAAAACCCATAAGGCACTAAAAAGCGGAAAATAAATAGTTTATCAAATTAACCAAATATGAATATGTGTGCTACCTAGAGATGTAATGGAAGTCGGTGCCAACCAAACCG
>MU158735.1:1181658-1220117 GCA_015888305.1 Antheraea pernyi | reverse complement strand
GTAGGCGACCTCCCTATCCTCGAGGTACGCCTCCAGCACCCGCAGCAGGTAGGGGGGCACTCCTAAATATCGGAGCGCCTCCCGTATGACCCCATGTGGCAGGGTGTTGAAGGCGTTGGCGATGTCAAGGGACACCGCCAAAACCCTCTCCCCCTGGGAGGTCGCCTCTGCCGACAGCGACTTCAGGAGGCACAGGGCGTCCACCGTGGAACGCCCTGCCCGGAAGCCATACTGCGCGTCCGCCAGATTAGGCCCTACGCCCTCTAGGTGCTGGACGACCCGGGAGGAGATAATCCTCTCCAGCACCTTCCCGGCGTCGTCCAGCAGGACGAGGGGCCGATACACGGACGCGCAGTCCGGAGGGCGGCCTGCCTTTTCCATAAGGCAAAGCCGCCCAAGCTTCCAGGGCTTCGGGAACTGCCCGACCGAAAGACACCGGTCGAACAGCTAAGCTAACAGTGGAAGCCTCCCCCCTAATTGGCCCAAGGCGAGGCCGAGCATGTCTGTCTTCTTATCGAAAGTTATTTACTCCATGCTGCCCCTTACAACTTTCAGCTCCGGCCATTGCACCTAGGTTTATTACGATTGTGTTTATACTTTTGAAAGTCTTAGAACAAACTTTAACTTAGGTTCTCTCTATTGCAATCGTAATAAACCTAGGTGCAATGGCCGGAGCTGAAAGTTGTAAGGGGCAGCATGGAGTAAATAACTTTCGATAAGAAGACAGACAATAAAGCCTTTTGTTTTGTTCCTGACGTTCCCACCTTCGCTTTCAAAGTGAAAGTGAAATCAACCGACGGCCATTAACACTGTACTTCAACATAGGTGCGTAGAGGATTGTGTATAATTTTTGTATTTTTCAAGATAATTAGATTAAATATTAAACATCTATTTTTTTTAAATTGATTTAGAACGAGAAACGAGTGCTGAGTATCCTCCGTAAATATTGCTACTGTCTAAACTTTCAGCCTGTATAGTGCCCACCACTGCATCGTCTCACAAAAAGGTTGTAGATCAAAATTCCACAGTCATCCCTTCACCTCCCTTCAGTTTTACTCCAGAAATATGCTAAAGAATGACTGCGGGCTTAATCGGACGCAGATTTCTACCACCTTGCTTGATTGCTTGGGCTCGGAATACGGCACGATTAAGAATGACATTACAGCAACTTTTAGGCCTAGTGTGTAATGGTGGCTATTGTACTGGCCTATGCCACTCAGCAAACTGATGAGACCTTTCAGTAAACTCAGAAAGTAGCTCGTAGTACTGTTAGATTGCAGCCGAAATAAATACGTCGACTTCAGACTCATGTGGAAAGTTATAAGTACACGTATGATTTTAAAAAGTGGCAAAAATACCGTTTTAAACATTTCATCGTGTTCCCTTCGTCTGCGCTCTTCCTTCTGTCTCCTTCCAGCTTCGGCCGCTTCTCGCATCGCCTTCTCTCGAACTAGTGAAAATTTGACAAAATCCCAAACTAAACAGTAATACCTCGCTGGGACGCAATATGTGGTTGAATTCTTTAAAAAAAATCAATTTATGGTGTCCGAAGGCTCGTAATGAGAATGTAGTAATGTAGTATTTTTTAATTCCGATGAATTCAGATATACAAATTTTCTCACTCGAGATTAAACGACTATGCTACGTCTAAGATGGTAAATACGCTATAAGCTCTAGAACGCAACTGCCGAAACATACCTACAGAGGCTTGCCGACAGATCTGTTATTCAAGAGTGATAGCTAGCCAAGAGGACATTAGAAAAAACTTCAGTGCCACTATGTACCAGTATCAAGATCTTCTTCATCGTAATTTCCAACTCTTTGCAAAAAAAACCTGTTAAGCCTAGAGGAGAAGTCGCTCTTACGTGCGTGTGCCACACTAACAGGTTCTTGATGACAGATTTCCAATTCGAGGATGGTTCACGCTTCAAATCCTGAAAAGGAGCAAACATAGTTGTGGTCCTTCGAGCCGGATATGATTTGAGGCGTGAACAGTACCTAAAATACCCTCTATCACTAACGAAACGAGACGAAATCATTCCTCCACAATCTTTTAAAACCTAATAGTCTAGGATATGGGTGATAAGCTCACGTGCAATGAGGATGAAGGCGTGCTGTCTCCTCTCCTCCTTCAGTCTCCGCAGCTCCTTCTCGAGGAAATCGAGCGCCGCGGAGACGGCTCCTCCGCACAACTCCTCGACCAGCGCCGTCACCGCCTCCTCCTGCACCACAGATTAACATCAATAAACATGTAACGAAAGGTCGATATTCGTGCGTGTATTATATTATATACTAGCTGACGGGGCTTTTTTTCTCGAAATGACTACTCTATTGGCCTAGCAAGGGCTTAACAGCTTCAACGGACTACTAAGGCGAACGCTTAAAGCACTCAGCCGATTTTATTTTGACAACTAGTTGAAGGGTGCACGGCACACCTCGTCTTGGGTTGATGCCTCATTGCACGGGTCCGGTGGACGAGGGGGGGCAGCCGGTGTGTGCCCGGTCTGTCCCTCTATAGGTAGGAGCCCGGCGGTCACCTTCCGCCGGGCGGACTGTAGGGGCGGCTCTACAAGGTTGATTAGCTCGAACGATCCCTTGCCGCCCCCACAAAACGGTCTGTCGGTACACCGTGGGGTTTTAGTCCGTGCGGCTCGGACATAACCCACCCTCTCCCCCGGGAGGGTGGCGTATCCATAAGGGATTTCCCTACGTTAAAAAAAAAAAAAGCGTTGATGCCTAGATTATGCAAAAACGCGAATGTAACTGATCTCACCTAATCTACATATTCATACATATATGAGTTATTGAAACATATATGTGTACCAAGCATACATACCTCAATCTATATATATAATAAGAATATAAATCTATGGTGTCTGTACTTTTTCGATTTTCATGAAAAAAATTGTTGCAGGTGTCTAGGAATAAGTAATAGAATACATTACAATTATTTTTAGAAATGTCTGTCTGTCTGCCTGTTTGTATGAACGCGCATCGTTGCTACAGTACTGGGTTCACAATAAACCCTCAGCAGTGTAACTTAGTGTTTGTTTCATTAAAATCGGTCCACTCTATCAAAAGTTATTGTAGTTTTAATGACGACGCGGCGTAAGTACGAGAGAAATGTAGATAAGTAAATGGACTTAATACATTTAAATGACTTTATTAATCACGGTTTTTTCCATTAGCTTCCATGCAGACGAAGTCGCGAACACATCTAGTAACTTTTATATGTATCGGTAGCTGACGGGGCCACGCGTTGAATGCATGCATGTTGAATTAAAATTATTATAAAGTATTTGGTATTATGGGGTAATAAGTCTGCCTAAATACTTGATACAGAAAAAGCGATGTTACGTTGTAAATAGATTAACAGAACACGTGCACAATAAAATAAACTCGTGTTGAAAAAGAAATTCAAAATTAAAACGTGACGCCATCTATGAGATATAAAACTCGGTCCTAAAGTTTTCCTGTCAATAAATTAATTTACAGCGCCATCTGTCCGAGACTGATGAAATTTACAATTTATAACAATAAGCAACATTGACAATCATTTAATTTGTGACTAAAAAGTATTGAGGCCGTAAATCCAAGAGATAAATTATTATCCTATCTCTCAAGTCGGACCAAATTATACACAAATGCCACGTTTCATGAAGATCGGTTGAGTAGTTTTGGAGTACATCGTGGACGAACCTCATGACACCGGCTTTTTATATATTAAGTTATCGCTTCTTTACTAATAAAAATAGTAGTAACTCAAAAATTTAATTTTATAGGAAAATGCGTTCAAAGTTAGACCATGTTTACACGTTCGAGTTAAATTTATCTTAAAGATAGATGAAGCCCTATAAGTATATTCTATAAGAAGTGTAATTATATTGCTACCAGCGAGTCCGACGGACGTTATCCCGCCCTGATAATAAAAAAAAACACTTTACAAATTATATACCAAAACCGTCCTTGTGAAACACTGTATCTATTGGCGAAAACCGCATGAAAATCTGTTCTGTAGTTTTTGGCAGAGGACTTTGTTTTATACCATTTAATTATTTGGTAATTGTAGAAAATATAATCTTTTGCACGAACTTTTATACCATTAAAAAAATACTTCTAAATAAACATTTAAAAAAAGTTCGTAGTCAATTAATTTTTTTGAAGTGAAACTTCTTTAGGCGCCTGAGGGTAAAATTTTTACAGATGTAACGTCACGCAGGTATGCAACGGAAGTGACGTCATTTGCATTTAACGCAGATTAAATAAATAAATAAAAACTTTTTATTCTTTTTTCTTGTTTGTATAAATTAGTTCGTCAAAGAAGTTTCACTTCTGACATGTGTACTTTGTACGCACGCACTTTTTTATCAAATACTAGCGGACCCCGCAGACGTCGTCTCGCCCTGATTATAAAAAAACCTTGACAAATTATATATTAATGTTCCTCATCAATCACTCTATCCGTTCGGTAGTTTTTGAGTTTATCGCGAACAGACAGACAGACAGACGCGGGGACTTTGTTTTATACTATGTAATCAAATCTTTATATATCAACTTCTTCTGTACGTGTGTATGTCACTGAACTCCTCCGAAACGGTTGAACCGATTTTGATGAAACTTTGTGTGCACATTCCAGTGGATCCGAGAACGGTTTAGATTCGCAATTGGACCCGGTAGGTGGCGCTGCGGTTGACTTTTAGGACTTTTACTTATTATCAAGGCAGGACAACGTTCGCCGGGCACGCTAATATGTTATAAAATAATATCAATACAGACGGAGGAACAGCATTATGCACTACTTTTATTATTAGCGTAGAACTGAATTAAGTCGGATTGTCACCGAAAACATTATGTACATCTTTTAAAACAAAATGACACAGATCGAAAGAATGTATTTTTAAAATTAATTGAAACAACTAAAATAATTAAATTTTATTAAATCATCGTCTTATTTCTTTAAAAGGTAATCCTTGGGTTGGTTTGCTATTGCAATGAAAATTATATGTATGTATATATTGTATACACTCTCTCTGTCTTTTTATCTGTCACGACACTATTACTGTACATAGAATCTGCACATCCACAATACGTAAACATAAAATTAAATAATCATCTCTACCACTTACTTTATCGTAACTATATTCTACATGTATCAAAACTTTTTCACACTCCATTGTGTTTAAGAAAATTATAAATATGAAAAAATATGAGAATCGCGTCGACGCGTCAAATGTCACTTGCCTGTAACTATTCGTCTAAGAGCTAGCAAAGGTATCGACAGCGAATTCAATAAGCCAGTTTTTTATATATCTTTATGTTCTTCCACATAGCATGCGGGCTACCTGGCTGCCGGTAAATGTTGCGTTTATTTGTGCATATCGCACCTTTACAGACAAAAATATTGATTTTTAAATAATTTTAGCATGTTTTTGTCACTAAATTTGATATGCTATTAAAACATTGTATTATTATTGCCAGACATTTTTGTTATTGACAATAATGTGCGTAATGCTATTTTTCGTAAATAAAAATAAAAATAATTTCAAACCATGTTGGGATAGCCGTAATTTTATTTAGACATAAATAACACAAAACACAAATTTAATCTTCCAGTCAGTTATTTACTCAATAGTCAACTTTTTGTACGTGGTAGAGCCACACTGAAGCTATTACTGGCTACAGCATGAATGGATCGGCTCGGACGGAGTAGTACCACCCTCTCACAGAAAACCGACGTGAAGTAACAGTGCTTGCATTGTTGCGTTTCGTTCGGTCAGTGAGAACGCCGGAAGCCCACCTCCCCTCCTCTTCCCCTTTCCCCTTCCCTTCTCTCCCCCCCCCCATACAGGCTGGCAACGCACTTGCAACTCCCCTGGTGTTGCAAGTGTCTATGGACGGTGGTGATCACTTAACATCAGGTGGCCCACCTGTAAGTGTGCCTCCTATAATAGTCAAAAAAGTCAGACCGATTTATTTTTATAAAAATAATATGTATATAGAATAACTTAGCTACAGCTTTAGTTTAGTGCAGCACTGCCTGCACGATAAAG
Source organism: Antheraea pernyi (assembly GCA_015888305.1). Lineage (NCBI taxonomy): Eukaryota > Metazoa > Arthropoda > Insecta > Lepidoptera > Saturniidae > Antheraea > Antheraea pernyi. Next base: position 1,214,067 of record MU158735.1, on the reverse strand, counting down.
ATAGCGATAATTGTGGCAGCGTATGTTATCGAGGCATGTATTTAAGATGGCGTCGTTAATAAAATGAAATATGTTCTCTACAATGGAAAAAATAAAATGGTTTGAAATTAATTATTTTTATTTATAAAATATATCATCGGGCACAATATTGTATATAAAAAAATATCTAGCTGTGATAAATTCATGATTTTAATAGCGTTTAAAAGTTACTGAAAAAATATTGTTCCTAAATTTATTTATAAATCAAAATTTTGACCTGTAACAGTGTGATGCGCTTTAAAAAACACAACGTTAACCGGCTACCAGGTATCCTGAATCCTGTTTGGAAGGGCATAACATATCTTCATATTAAAGAACCAGCTTTTCTAAAATTCTCGTTCTTCCAACGTTGCTGGCTCTTGTACTAAGGTGTCGCAAAAAAGTCTAGTTACATTAACCACAAATTTTTGTTTTTCCTCATCCTGGAGAACTCCCTCCATGTTATGGGACAAAAAGTATCCTAGACGTAACCTTGTAATATTAGGTACTTTCAGAGTGATACGTGTTCACAGGGACAGAAAAACAGACAGACAGACAAAAATTGCAAAGTCTACCCCGATCAAAACTTTCAAAAAATATTTAATGTACAGATTTGGCTTTGTTACAGTTTTATTATAGTATAGATAAATAAATAAATCTTGTCACCTTTGTTTAGCAAACATTTTTTTATACAATGAAATAAATGTAACAACATAAGTGACAGTTTCGTCTACATAAATGTTTCATACGTGGTCGATAATTACGTACAGAAATGTCATGTAGGCGTAGCTCAGTTGTAACGTACGGGGCTTTATATGTTTCGACGGAGCCGACGGTTCGAATCACGGTGGTCGTTTTTTTTTGGTATTTTTTTTTAAGTAGCATATGGAAATATAGCTTAATTTTTTAGCTAATCTGTCTGCTATATATAGCACAAAGAAAATTTACCAAAATTCGTCAAGAATATCATGAACTACATTTTTTTTACTTTCGTCCGTTATCCTGGAGAATCCCTTGCGTTTTATGAGATAAAAAGTATCCTAGATGTAACCTTGTAATATTGGTTATTACTGTGCCAAATTTCGTCTAAATTGGTTCAGTACTTTCAGAGTAATACGTGTTTAAAGGGACAGACAAACAGGCAGATCCTGGAGAATCCCTTGCGTTTTATGAGAAAAAAAATATCCTAAATGTAATCTCGTAACATTAGTTATCACTGTGCCAAGTTTCGTCAAAATCGGTTCAGTACTTTCAGAGTGATGCGCGTTCACAGGGACAGACAGACAGACAGACTGACAGACAGACAGACAGACAGACAGACAGACAAAAATTTTAAAAGGGTTAGTTTTGGCTTCTATATCGATAACAAAGCCTACCCCTATCAAAATTTTCAAAAAATATTTAATGTACAGATTTGACCTTGCTACAGTTTTATTATAATATAGATGAATATATTCATCGTAAGGCAAATCCAAATTCAAGTATGTATATGCAGAAGTCAATGTTTATAAGTAGATCCGGAGATAGATAAAATTGTTTGTGGGAGGTATGAAAATTTAAGGGAGCACACTCTCGTAACAGAAACGTAAACAAAGTGAATGAAAATAAATATTTGAAAGTTGTCAGTTTGAAATGTCAAAATTAATTATCATCCACCATCTTTTGTTATCAAACTTGCCAAAAAAATAATATAACCGTACCATCTAGAGAGTGGATTGATAACCAAAAATAGACGAGCCTTTTCCATACAAATCCGATTCTGAGAAGTGAAAATAGCGTGAGAACAACCGTCATGTATTTGTCGTCGTGGTATAGAAGTTGCTGCTGAATTGGACGTATTCCTCTCGCAACGTTTGTCTACTTTCTGGCGAATACTCGAAAAACATAACTTTTGAGTTAAATTTTTCTTTGATTAAAGGAACAGCTATATATTCTCTTAGTTTTGTAAACTACACAATAAATTTTGGTACGGTGTTTAAGGTGTGAAAGCTGAAAGTAAAATGGCTGAAATTGGATTTGATTTGGTTCATTTTGAAACGTAACGACTCGTGTGTGTGTGTATGTGTGTTTTTTTTCTTTTCGAACTGACTACGCTATTGACCAAGCAAGGTCTTAACAGCTTCACTGGTCTACTAAGGCGAAGCGCTTAAGGCACTCAGCCGATTTTAATGTGAATGTGTGTGTGTGTTGTGTGTGTGTGTATGTGTGTGTGTGTGTGTGGTTAGGAAATACCTTCTGTTCAGCTTCAGTCCTGTTCGCGTTGTAGTCCCTCGCCTTGGCCTCCTCCCGGGCTATACGCGCCTTGTCATCGCGCTGGAGACCGTGCGTCGTCTTCAACTCCTCGGTCAACTCCGCAGCCCTCCTGCGACCCTCATACATCTGTCAAATTTATACATTTAAATCACTCTTCTCTGAGAAATTGGCCCCTTTATTGTATTTTACAGTATGTGTAATCCTTGCCGATCTTTTTGGCCTCTCTGAATATTCTTTTTTTTATGTTATAGTAGGCAAACGATCAGGTGGGTCACCTGACGTTAAGTGATCATCACCGTCCATAGACACTAACAACACCAGGGGAGTCGCAAGTGCGTTGCCAGCCTCTATTTGGGGGGAAGGAAGGGGAGGTAGGCGCTCCGGCGTTCTCATTGACCAAACGAAACGCAACCGATGCAAGCTCTGTTACTTAAGAAATAAGACGAAACTCACCAAGATCTGTACAGCGCGTCCCCTCATGATCCTCTGCAGCATCAGCGCAGACTGGTGGTTCAGCTCGTCAGCATCATCGACGGCATCCACCTCGGGTGTTGCGGGTCTTGGGGTCGTCTCCGCTCGCCTCGGCTTAAGCACATGAAGCGGCCCCGCCGAGACACCGGCGGCTCCTAACCGGGCCTCTGGTCGAGAAGTTATATCCTCAGAATTGGTAACAGAGTAAGCTTTGGCAAGGACTGTGAAACTACGGTTTGAAGAGTATATTTTAAACTCTTATTTTAAGAGACATGAATTTGGAAAAAAAAGTGTGTGTGTACTTATGTACACGCGTTAGAAGTTGTACTTCTTTGGCGTAACAAGATAAAGATCTTTTCAAAAATGTTATCTTTCGCCTTATTCTACGTTTGTAGAAAAAACGACACTAACAATAGAAAAAAGGTATTTAATACATTGAATGTTTTAATACAAAGAAATACAAAGAAACAAAACGTTGACTATAGCTAAGTTCAGGGTGTCGGTTTTTCGTGACGGTGTGCGCGCGCATCGTAATAACTTCAGGGTATCGGTTTTTCGTGACGGTGTGCGAGTGAATCGTAAAAATTTACTCTCATCATTTTTCCCTAACCCGCCAAAAGAAGTATAACTTGATCACCGCCGTCCATAGACACTGGCAACACCAGGGGAGTCGCAATTGCGTTGCCAGCCTGTGTTTGGGGAGAAGGGGGAAGAGAGAAGGGAGAAGATGAGAGGGGGAAGGGGAGATGGACCTCCAGCATTCTCACTGACTGAACGAATCGCAACAATGCGTGCACTTGTTGTTACTTCACGTCGGTGTTTCCGTGTGTCGGATGGTAGTACCGCGGGCGAGCCGACACATTCGTACTGAAACCAGTAATAGCTTCAGCGTGGGTCTACCACCTACAAAATACATTTAAAAAAATAAGTCAACCAAAATCTTCAATGAGTGACACACAACGTGAACGTGTGGTTTTCCCGCTGATATCTGTTCGTTTGAGATTTTTAAATGGGTGCTTAGAAAATAACGGAGTTTATGTGTATGAAATGGGAATTGAGTGAATTACAATTGTTTGCTAACTTTTCAAATCGTTGTGTAGGTTCTCCAAGAATCCTTCGCTCCATTTCGTCTCCCGTTCGCAGAGCTGCGTCGGATCGCGCGGTAGGTGATGACCGGAGCAAGTTTTGGTTAGATCTTGTCCGCACCGTTCGAGCCAAGCCGGTGGTTTTGCCATAGCTTCGTGGTCTTCTAGCGCTGAAATCGCTCATTGTTATAATATTGGCCTATTAATTTGAAATATTAATTAATGCCGGTATGTAATTATATTCTTATCTATACATATAATACGAAATCTAAACTGTCTGTTCTTTTTCAAAATTCGTGAAAAAAAATGTTTGAGGTGTCTAGGTAATAGGATACTTTTCAATCATTATTAGGAACGTCTGTCTGTCTGTCTATCTTTTTTTTTTTTTTTTTTTTTTTTTTTTTATAGGGGGAAAATCACCACCATCCATGCACACTAACAACCCCAGAGGAGTCGTAAGTGCGTTGCCATCTTTCAGAGGGAAGGGTTAGGGGAGGGAAAAGGAGAGGAGAGAGGAGACGGGAGGGGAGATGGGTCTCCGGCGCTCTCACTGACCGAACGAAACGCAACAATGCGTGCACTGTTACTTCACGTCGGTTTTCTATGAGAGGGTGGTACTACCCCGGGCGAGCCGACCCATTCATGCTGAAACCAGTAATAGTTTCAGCGTGGCTCTACCACCATAAATAATATCTATCTGTCTGTCTCTTTGTATGAACACGCATCACTGCTAAAGCACTGGGTTAACAACAAAACCTCAGCAAGAAAATCACAAATCATATCCTCGGGAGTAACTTAATTTTTGTTTCATTAAAATCGGTCCACTCTATCAAAAGTTATTGCAATTTTAATGACTGCTCGAGTTAAGTACGAGAGAAAAGAGTAGTAATCTTTAACTGATTTGGTTGAACGCGCTAATCTCAGGAAGTACTGGTCCGATTTGAAAAATTATTTCAGTGTTACATAGTTAATTTATCGAGGAAGGATATAGGCTGTATATCATCACTCTAAGAACTGTAGGAGTGGAGCGCCAATGAATAATGTTTCTGGATCGGTTATCTTTTCCTCTCAAGAGCTTCCGTTGCGTGTTACCGTTAGCCCAAAGTGACTATTCCACGCGAACGAAGTCGCGGATAGAAGCTAGTTACTCAATAACAGCTGTTAATGTTTGCTTTAAGGACTATAAAACACAGTAGCCAACGACATGTTTCAAATTCCAAGCACCATTGTATCGATGATCGATAGCGCGTCGTTCGACGTAAGTAATTTGAGACTGATTTGGAACGTTTGGTTAGAGAAAGCATCGTGACGAATTTATAGCACGGTGGTATAGGTATTTCTAAGCCTTATTGGCTGGTTACCACTTTCAAGTTGAAAACCCGTCTCCAAGCCCTTAGTGTGTTCTGGCAGCTTCATTAGAGGTGTAAGGGGTGTCAAATAACATCATAAGACTTGAGACACCCAAGCCAACTTCACCTGCACGTGATGCACCATGCTGAATAACGAACGAGGCAATAGCGAAAGCGGGGTGGTAGGGTTTGAGAGCCTGATTGGGTCGCAACCACCATGTATATGGCGAAAAAGCCCGTCATAGTGATTCGCTTCTGCGGGTCGCGTTTCGGGATCAGCCTGTGCATATCCAGCTTTTTGCAGACCGGTATGACAGCGGTGACCGGCGATGGACAGTGTGTCACTCGGTGGTCGCCATTGTTTTTGGATTGTACTGTGCTTACCATCAGGCATAGTGCAGTCATTTTGCCGTGATACAATTTAAAAAAAAACTTGATAACCAGCTTGCCTCTACGTTTAACATGTTTACCATCCTGGACCAGATCGTCATTTAACATTTAATGGGGTTATGGCCAACCGCTAAAATCTATAATGTGTAAAAGAAAAGAAACCTGATGTATGACAGTCACAATTGAGTGAAACCCAACACTTTGCTTAAAAAATAGGAGTAAATACCAGTATACCAAGTTTAATTTTGATATATCAAGAATCTCTCGCCAGTTTTAATGAGGGAAATTTGGAAATAAAAGACATTGGTGCTTTCCCCAAATTCCCCGTTTTAAATTTTCTTCTAGGTTGTTGGTGTTTTGTGACAATTTGTATAGGAAGGAATTCCCCCCCATTCCTGTAAAAGGTGTTAGCAGACTGTTGATTTATGTGTAAGATGTGTAGGAAGGAACAATAAAACACGGTGTGTGCATGGAATGACGTGTATTAAAGGAAGGAGGAAGTTTCATCTGACATAATACCAGAGGTAGTATTGCCAGAAAGAGCAACAGACAATTTGATGAGGTTACGTTCACATTCCGACAATAGGGAATCCTAAATGACTGGTACAACATACGTCTACCTTTCTTTACCATACACCCTTTAACCAAACAAGTTGAATAAGGGCTAAGCTGTTCTTACATAGCAGTGAGGGATCATAGGTTATCTCCGCGTGTCTCCTGCGCGCCTGGTACCCATGCCTCGCGATCGGCGCGTGCAAATCCGATGCGGGGTCTACTGCCGCACTGAGCATCGAACCCGTACCCCGAGAGGCACGTGATCTCGTTACCCCCGCCGCTGTGAAGCGCGTTCAACTTTCGTAGCTCTATCAAATGAGACTCATGCATTTAGGATCCAATGAGGGACACCATGACGAATGCTCACTTAAAAGCTTTGGTACCATCTATAAATTAACTATGAAACGTAATAGTCTGACTGCGTCCGCTGTACCATGCCTTAGGTATGCGTGGGGAGGTGGGGAGTGGGACGGAAAGAGCATGAACTCACATGAGATTCGTAGTGCCATACAGATCTTACGCTTTCAAAGCACAATTTTTTGAGTTTGTTTACGGGTATAATTATATCCAATCACTGTTTTTGTCCAATATGGTCTTTAGATAAGTACAAATAAAAAACGAATATAAATGAAATGAATTTTTAATCCTTGGAAATATAAAATCTTAACGCATCTTAACGCACGTCCCATCTTTGGATATTCTACCTCATGCGCGTCTGACACAGACAGTTCGTTCGTTTCTGCGTCTCGCCGCTCGCGTGTCTATGGCGGAGTACAGCGGTTACGGCCAGACTATAGTTGTGAGATACGAAATACACATGTGTATATCACTAATTCCTATATGTATATATAAGCTGTATACGTCTGTATATAATCTGTATGAAGCTTAGTTAGATTCGCGATGTTACGTAACAAGGTAATAGCCCAGCCGAAGTGTGCCGTGCACCCTTGAGCTGGTTGTGAAATAAAATCGCCTGAGTGCCTTAAGCGCTTTCTTAATTAGTCCTGTGAAGCTGTAAAGACTTGTCAGGCCAATAGCGTAGTCCGCTCGAAAAAAAGAAACGAGTGGATCACCAAAATGTGACAAGGCGAAAGACCAGGTAGACTTCGTGACTTCACATGTACAAAACTAAACCATATGAAGGCATCCATGTAGCACGCATGCATATGTATTAGGATATTCACACAAATATAAAAAAATAGTGCGTGGAGTCCCCCCACTCGGAAGAAGTGAAACTTCGTAATGTGGAAATGAAATTAGGAAGGGGTGGAAATTGATTTTTAGTGAAATCATATTGTTTCTTTAAGACGCACTTTATTAACATTGCTTACAATTCACAATTGATCGCATCTTTTAATTATCATTTTCGAGTGGAGAAATATCCAAATCTATAACATTTACAATGGGATTATGATAACTAAAGTAAGACACGAAATGTTTGATTATTTTTCTCGCTCTGTCTCTTTCTATTCCCCCTCCCCAGGAGCGTTGAACGTTTAATGCAACAGTGCTTTCATACCCCCTCCATGGTAGCGTTAAACGTTTAACGCAACCCCTTGTTGGAAGTCAATTTACAAGTTTCACTCCAATAAAGTAAAGAAAGAAACAGTTGTTATTTAATCCCTGCCTCCTCTTTCCACAACCGAACTACTCGTGCTGGGCTTCGGAGCCACAGTTTTAAGTTCGCAACATCTTATCATTGCCGTACCGTGAAGCTGTGGAACAATCTCCCGGCCAGTGTGTTCCCCCCTTCCTGACATGGGATCCTTCAAGCGCAACATGAAGAGACATTTACACAGGCCGACATCACCACCGTCACCGTTGTTTTTGGCTTGTACTGTGCTTACCGTTAGGCATAGTGCAGTAACTTAGCCGTCTAAAAATAATGATTAAAAAAAATCGAGGCTGTTATAAGTACGACAGAAGTAATAACTCAAAAAAACAATGGAATAACCGTGTTCTCTTCTGAATTCTCACATTAATTATAGTGTGAATGACAGTATTAAAATTTTATTGTATGCATATTGAAACATAGACATTTCTCTGGTTTTCATATCTACTGGCACTCGGAGCAATAATTATATACATTTTTATAATGTCTATTAATCAATCGAAAGTACTTTGAGCTGTCAAATATCGATATCGCACATACACCGGGTTAGAATTCGCTAGTCTGACGCGAGCCGCGCGAACTCAATACGGCTGGTCATGCTCACAGAGTACGTTATATAAATAGAGGTCGCACTCGTTCTTTCTAATCAGCGCCTCTATAATACGAGTTTCGAACTAATATCTGTTGGTTATAAGTGTACATTTATAGCTATGTATGTTTGCATACAGCGGTACTACGTAAATCGTATACAAGTTTTTGGCCATTTTTATTTGCAATGAATATATTCATCGTAAGGCAAATCTAAATCCAAGTCAATGTTTATAAGTAGAACCGGAGATAGATGAAATTGGTTGTAGGAGGCTAGAAAATTTAAGGGAGCACACTCTCGTAACAGATACGTAAACAAAGAGAATGACAATAAATATTTGAAAGTTGTCAGTTTGAAATGTCAAAATTAATTGTCGTCCTCCATATTTTGTTATCAACTTGCCAAAAAAAAATTATATAACAGTGCCATCTAGTAAGTTAATTGATAACCAAAACTAGACGAGCCTTTTCCATACACATCCGATTCTGAGGAGTGAAAATAGCCTGGTCATGCTTCCGTAGCACGTCATGACGCGAAATTACAAACTATCTCCTGCCAAAAATACCGTTCAATGCGTGAAAAGAAGTTGTCACTTCGAAAAAAATACTAGCCTCTGTCCCTGGTGCGCCTTATATTGTCAATCTTACGTTCCATCTCCTGTTTCTTGCACGCCCAAAGTTTTTCCAGTTTCCTGCTAATCCGATTCGACTGCTTCTCCCTACACTGCGTCTGAATTCGATGGAGTAACTCCAACCTGATCTCCTGGAGTTCATCTATTTCCTGAACCACGACCGAAAGCAATCGGATCATTTCATGAGACATTTATATGAGAAAAAATGTTTTAGAAAATCGTATGGAAAGGTGAAAAATGTGGAGGAAATAATCTCTATATAATATGATAGACTATTAATTGGTCAGTTGCCAGTTTATTTCTTAACATGGTCGTACCGCAAAGAACAGCTTTGGCCTTATATTCTTCGTACGTATATCTTTATTACAGGGTGGATCAGTATGTGAACGATAGCGACGTCTGGAAGTGACGCCTCTCTCTGTGCAATGTAAAAATGTAGCTTAATTTGTCTTATGTTGTAATAATAAAAAAAAATGTTAGTTATTATAAAAAGATAAACCAGATCGAGTTTCTTGCCGGTTCTTCTCGATGACTGGGTTGTTTGTCCGAACCGGTGGTAGTTTTGACCTTCATAAGTGCCTAAATTCTTCTCAGGGCCTAAATTGAATAAAAAGTATTTTGAGTATTTTGATTTGATTTGATATATAAGTTTTATTCTGTACGTGTGTATGTTACTGTACCTACTCCACCTAAACGGCTGGACCGATTTTGATGATATTTTGTATGCGTGTTCCAATGGATTCGAGAATGGTTTAGATTCACAATTGGACCCGGTAGGTGGCGCTGTAGTTGAATTTTATTATTTTTGATTATCAAAGCAGGGTGACGTCCTTTGGGTCCGCTAGTAGTATAGTCCAGTATAGTATGGTACTGTACCACATTACAGTACGGTACAGTACATTACATTACGGTACATTACAGCACGGTACAGTATGGTACGGTACAGTAGAGTATGGTACAGCACAGGACACTACGGCACCAATACGGTACACTAGAGCACAAATCAGTACGGCATAGTGCAGTACACTTTAGTATAGTACAGTACAGAACAGTACCGTACAGTAGTACAGCCGCATAACCTTTTCTAGTCTAAACTCACCGCTTCTCTGAATATCCAATCCTTTGTTTCAACATCGCTAATGATTGCATCGCGTTTCTTCATCCACCTCGGAAAAACGCCTTTCTCGGAAACCTCAGACCACTTACGCGCGTGACGCATCCTATTTAATATAATGTTTATAACTACTATCAAAACCAAATATACTCTTTGAAGTTATACTTGTTTACGCACGCTTGACTTGGACAGTAAGATGGTGAATGCGTCACGAGAGCGTTACGAAAACGTGTGATCGGGCGAGACGAACGGAACGTTGAGAGGGAGAAATACAGTCAATGAAGATAGCAAGAGAAATGGTTAAGTTTCGTAACATCAATGAAAATCCATAATAAATTTAAATATTTGTAGAAAATTAATATATATATATATATATATATATATATATATATATAGATGGGGTTAAAGAAGTTACTTTAGTCTTGCAAGCAGATAAATACATAATAGAAGCACACTCGGTTTTTTTTAAGTTATACTTCTTTTGGCGCGTTAGGGAAAAAAGATGAGAGTAAATTTTTACGATGCGCGCGCACACCGTCACGAAAAACCGACACCCCGAAGTTAGCTATAGTCAACATATCGTTTCTTTGTACATATTTGTTGTTTGTATTTCTTTGTATTAAAACTTTCAATATATTTAATACCTTTTTTCTAATGTTAGTGTCGTTTTTTCTACAAACGTAGAATAAGGCGAAAGATGAAATATTTGAAAAGATTTTTACCTTGTTCCGCCAAAGAAGTATAACTTCTAACGCGTGTACATAAGTAAAGACACACTTTTTTATATAGATTATTACAGACATTATAAAGTAGACAATAATACAACAAGTTTCTCGTGAACATTTCAATGTTCTAACAAGATGGTGGACACTTTGTTATTACACTTATAGCTCTCATCAACATCTCAGTACCGTAGTCCGGTGTAGCTGTTAAGACCTTGCTTGGTCAATAGCGTAGTCAGTTCGAAAAAAAAAAAAAAAAACATCTCAGTATCCATGCTCCGTGGTATTATTTTCCGTGCACTTCGCTTGTACACAATAACCGAACTAGATTACGTAAAGCACCACCAACATTACACGATATAGCGTCAAATAGCACAAGATTACGAATTATTGTATTCAAGACAACAACCTTTTTTTTCCAACTGACTACGCTATTGGTAAGGTCTTAACAGCTTCACGAGACTATCAAAGCGAGCGCATAAGGCACTCAGCCGATTTTATTTGACAACTAGCTCAAGGGTGCGCGGCTCACCTCGGCTTGGGCTGTTGCTTGACACATACGATTCGTGCCTATCTGAGCTAAGCGAACTATTCATACATATATGAGTTGTTGAAACATATATGTGTACCAAGAATACATACCTCAACAACTCTTATATATATTTCGTATCGAATAATTTTTTAAACTATTTCCGTTAGATAAGGAAAAATAATAAAACCCTTCCACCTGCATGTGTAAGCGTGTATGCGTGCACGTGTGTGGAGGTGATATGTGTAATGTTGTCGCAGCGATGTAAGATTTTGTGTGAGTGTATCGCGCGAGCAGCGTACTCGAGGACTCCATGCCGAGGGAACGAACCTAGATGGCAAAGCCTAAGCCGAGGTTTAGGCACTTTGATAACCTTGATCTTGTTGTCATTCAACTGAGCGCCTTGAGCGCTCACTATAAAGTTAAGTGACGGCCCATTAGGCCAACAAATGTTAGTTATTTAAAAAAAATTGTTTATTATTCCCAATATATACGAGTACTTGATATTCATCGGCCAACGTACAAACTTACTTGTTAATTATCTCTGTAGTATGGAAGTCTGCTGGCAGGTCACCGACTCTGTACGGACGTCCTGGACCTATTGAAAATAAAAGTAAAGTGTGAAAAGTCATAAAACTAAATTTTTTACCAATTCCTGCCATCAATGTCAACCTTTAAGAACCCTAAGTCTGTACCAAAAGCTAAGGGAAGATACACTATAACTATCATGTCAGTATATGCCGTATTAGTGATTTCAAATCCTGAGAAGTCTACAGTTCTATATTTCCCCGCATACAATGGTATCCCAATAGCATTCCTCAGGTTTCCTCGCGATGTTTCCTTCACCGTCAACTAATTGTGTTAAATTTAATATAGTAAATATACACGTCGGGGTTCCAGCCCGCAGACTACTAATCAAAATTCCACCGGCCAAACCATTCTATATACATCATGAGTTATAAACTGTAATAAACTGGTGGTCCAATGTTTCAGACTTAGCAAAACCAGTAATAGTTTTTTTGGTAATAGTGTTAGGTTCTACAATAAAGACCCAAAGCATGTTACCGATTTGTCGGACTGTAAATTTAAGCACCATGTCAGACGGGTTTTAGTTTCAAAAGGATATTATAGAGTGGATCAGTATGTGAATGATAGTGATGTCTGGAATTGACTCCTATCTGTGCATCCACTAAAAGCATTGTATATAAATATATGTTTAAAAAATATACCCGATCAAGTTTCTTGCCGGTTCTTCTCGATGACTGGGTTGTTTTCCGAACCGGTAGTAGTCTTTGACGTTCATAAGTACCTTATTAGGGCCTAAACTGAATAAAGTATTTTTGATTTGATTTGATTTATTTGAAAGTGGATGTCATGGAACATAAATAACTTTCGATTCGATATACAAACAATTTGTTTATGTTAAATATGGTAACGCTTTGTTAGTTCTGTTAGTCCATGAAACTTTGTTACATTTCATTTAGTAAAATGGTTCTTTCGTAGCTTTTTCAAATTTGAAATCGGTCATGATAATCCGGCTCGAAGGACCACAAGCAGAAAGAAATAACAGGTAAAACTACATGTCTATTATATATGATACATGAATAAGCAGGTATCAGATCTCTTTAAAAGCTAAATAATAAGACAAAGTAATAGAGCATCGCAGTGTGAATAAAGGCCAATTGTGAGAATAACAATAATAAAGGTCTTTATGGACTGAATATAGTGGAGACTTTTCATTTATCGATTCTACTATTCATGTAAGAACCACAAATCTATTACTTCGTCCAAATTCTTTGTAGAACTCACCCCATTCCAGTTTATCGAGATACAAAACTTCAGGTGTTCGCTCGCAATTTCCCGCTGGCCTTCCATCCGGCTGCCATGGAATCGTTTGCGCCGATGATTCCCTTTATTATGGATTTTATTAATAAAGGTAACACGTAACAACATTTTATTTGCTAAACAAGCAACAAAAATATAAGCGCCGAGTTCTATAGAAACGGGTGATCAACGATCAGCATTAACGATAGGCTCTCAAGAATGACGATCAGAATATATCTATAGAGTTCTGACTGACACATCTACAATGAAGCTGAAATATTTCATCACATTAGTTAGTAAAATATCCACTGTAGGGCCTTAGGCCTCTTCCCGAACGAAGGTATGAGCATAACCATCGCAGCGTATTGACAATTCCATATTCCGAGAAATCCGCGTTTCTATATCTTCCCACATACGACCTTTTTTTTTATCGTGGAACCCTCTTGCACAGACATTGCCAGGTCCCCGGGGGAGGACCTGAACTGAGTCGACCTCCAATCGACTAAAAAACTCCACGGTAACCTACGCAAGCTCCGCAACACCCCCCGGTGGCAGGTTTACTCCTCATCCGCCTCAGCCACCCTGAGATCCCCTCCTGCCTACGCTATCATACGCAACGCCCCCCCATCCCTCGATCCCACATACGACCTACATCAACTTTATTTACGTTCAAATTTCCTCACGATCAGCCGATAGTTTTATCAATTTAAATACTGCACTTGAAAATTCAGTCATGCTTTAGATTTACTGTAAAACTTGTAAGTAAAAAATATAATCCTCACCTATACTGACTTTGTGTACCCCTGTTCCTTGGCTTTGTGGGTCCAGTGACGACGTATTCTGGAGACGGTGGATGGAAGTCCGGAGTTGTACTTGGCAGCTGGAGCAGCTTCTTCGGGCTAGAATAAATACACCTTGCCTAAAATGTTCACATACTCCTGATGGAAAGGAACGAAGGCCAACGTATTTAATAAGATCTTAAATTATCGTCATGAAATATATTTACTTGTGTAATATTATAAAGAGGTAAAGTTTGTGGCGTTGTAGGGGGTAATATCAGGAACTACTGGTCCGATTTGAAAAATTATTTCAGTGTTAGATAGTTCATTTATCGAGGAAGGTATCAACACGCTATGAGCAATGCATCGCGATCCTGCTCTAGACAGCTCTGCACTGCGTACTGCATCGACAAGCTGATTGGTAGATCGATATCGCGCGACTAGATTACACTATTCATAGTTAGCGAGCCTTAGAGCGACTTATTAGGACGCGCGGGGTACTATGAAACGGGAAAGCCATATCAACATATTAATCATTTATGATGAACCTTCGGGATAGTGAGAAACCCTGGGACGAATAAATAAATAGCAGTGAATAAATAACCAGTAAAAAATTTTTTTTTTTTATGGCAAAAGGAGGCAAACGAACAGTTGGGCCCCCGGGCCACCTGATGTTAAGTGATCACCGTCCATAGACACTAGCAACATCAGGGGAGCCGCGGGTGTGTTGCCAGCATTGTATGTGTGAAAGAAGAAAGGGGAAGGGTAACGGGGAAAGGAGGTGGGCCTCCGGCGCTCTCCTGACCGAACGAAACGCAACAATACAAGCACTGTTACTCTACGTCGGTGTTTTGTGAGAGGGTGGTATTACCCCGGTCATTCGGCGACCCATTCTGCTGAAACTAGTAATAGCTCCAGCGTGGCTCTACCACCTTCAACATCGACAAATGTAAATGTGACAACTATATTACCATACACCAGGAGTTATAACCATTATAGTAGTACACTTAGACTTGTCATTTTCCGGAATCAGTAGTAATGGTGATAGAGCCCCACTGAAGCTGGTTTCAGCATTAATGGGTCGGTTCGCCCGGAGTAGTACCACCCTCTCACAGAAAACCGACGTGAAGTAACAGTGCTTGCATTGATGCGCTTCGTTCGGTTAGCCAGTGGTCCCCTTCCCCCCCCCCCCAACACAGGCTGGCAACGCACTTTTGACTCCCCTGGTGTTGCAAGAGTCCATGGACGGTGGTGATCACTTATATCAGGTGACCCACTTGTTCGTTTGCCTCCTATGATATACAAAAAAAAGAGGATCTGATAAGCATACAGCACCTCTGTTCTTATTCTAAAAAGCATATAATCAAGTAAATTACACGGCTGTAAATTTGAATCGATGTTTTCCTTCAAGCTGCGGCGTCGGCACAGATCTCCCTTCTTCAACTCGTTGCACGTACGCACCGTACGACCTGTCGATGTGTTCTGGCAATCGACAATTCGGATGGTACACTGCGAACAGCACGGACAATTCTCGTCAATCTTGTCGCTAACTCCGAATTTAGCTTTAATCTCAATCTTGCTCATGATACCATCAAGAGATTAATACCCAATGCATTACTATGTGTAAGGGGTGTCGAATAACACCATAAGACTTGAGACACCCAAGCAAACCTCACCTGTACGTGGTGCACCCTGCTGAATAACGAACGAGGCAATGGCGAAAGCGGGGTGGTAGGGTTTTACAGCCTGACTGGGTCGCAACCACCATGTATATGGCGAAAAAGCCCGTTATAGTGATTCGCTTCTAGGCCGGCATGACAGCGGCGACCGGCGATGGATAGTGTGTCACTCGGTGATCGCCATTGTTTTTGGATTGTACTGTGCTTACCATCAGGCCATAGTGCAGGCATTTAGTCGTGCTACAATAAAAAAACAATAGAAAACAAAGTTATTATCTAATATATAAAAATCTCGTATATATATATATATATATATATATATATTTTGTATCGGATAATTTTCTAAACTATTTCAGTTTTTTTAAGAGAAAAAAATAAAACCCTTCCACTTGCATATGTAAGCGTGTATGCGTGCACGTGTGTGGAGGTGACATATGTCACAGAACACACGATATAACATTAAGTGGCAGGTCCGATAGGACCCCCCGGTGATGGTGGAAATTCACTGTATGACTGCATATAGCCGTATCCAGCGAGCCAGCATCGGAGAGTCCCACCGGATGTCGCGCGTGCAACGCATGATCGCCGCAAAACCGTTATTCTCAGCTTCCGCGAAATTCGTTTTGAATTAATTCTAGGATATGTCACTTCATGGTAACATTTAACATATAAAATAATAATATCAAAACAAATACTAATAAATAACAAAGAAAACCTAAATTAATGTTCGTTCTAAGACTTTCAAAAGTATAAACACAATCACAGTTTAAAGGTCAATGTTTTGAGTTTTTGACGGCAGAATTTATGACTCAAATTTGTATAAATATTTATTTGTCTCTAGACTGGCTAAAGGATATAGTCTATTAGCTAACTATAACAAATTAACGGTCAAAATTTTCTATATATGTAAACAGTATTACTTATAGGTAGAATAACGTACCAAATTGAATTCTTGGGAAGTTTTTGAGCTCCGAAAACATTGTCTCGTATATTGGTTGAACAGTCTGCAAAATTAAGATATATATATTTATTTGGTGCATGGTGTGAGAGAGGTTAACAGAGTGTGTCAATGTAGGTGGGGACGAGACCAAAACTTTATGACTTTATATGTATAAATTTAAAGTATTAATACTTTAAATTATAACCGTATGGGAAATTTAAAATGTTTGGTAGCTTGTTAATTTTGTAAAAAAAAAATCGAGTGTGCTTTAGACCACACTACTGAAGTAACACTTCTTTAGCTCCATCTATATGTATATATAAGTACAATATATACATGTATATTCTATATAAATTTTCTACAAATATTTAAATCTATTATGGCTTTTCATTGATAATACGGAACGTAACTCTCTCTCTTTCCATATTCTCAAACTTATATGTCCCTCTCAGCTACCGTTCGCCTCGCCCGGTCGCACGATTTCGTAACGCTCTCGTGATGCATTCACCAGCTTACTCCCCAAGTGAAGCGTGCGTAAACTAGGTTTACCCCCGAAATATATACTTATTTGGAAAACACGTGACGTCACAGAATTGTAGCGTGTCTTGAAGAGGGCGAGTGGATGTTCCAAAAATAATCAAATACTTATGGCATTATTTTCTGTTCGACCTTTACTGATCTTCACTCACTAGTCTTTACTAACTAATATTTGTATAATTTAATATAGTGTTATAGCACTATATTTTGATGGTGCCTCAAAAGGTTATCATCCATTGACCACAATATAAAAACATTTCTAACATGGCACTATTACCCATTGTATAATCTATACCAATATTATAAAGAGGTATAAAGTTTGTGAAGTTGTAGGGGGTAATCTCGTAAACTACTGGTCCGATTTGAAATTTTTTCATTGTTAGGTACCTTATTTATTGGGGAAGGCTATATATATCATCACGCTAAGACCAATAGGAGCGGAGCAATGTTTCAAAATCGTTTCTTTTCTTCCTTTTGAGTGCTCTGCGTGTTAACGTTAGCTCAAAGTAACTATTCTAAACTAGTAATATAAAGATATTTTTCTGTACAGAATCGCTTTTGTTCAGAGTTGATATTGATATATTAATAAACTTCTATAGTAAGCCCTTGCCTAAATACAAAGTTTGATCCAAATGGTTAGAACAATTTCCGACATATGTGAAATTAATTGATATTCTTCTTCTATTTTATTTTTGTTAACCAGTCTTCTAGTAGACTATCACTGCCATTGTAAAGTGAGTATCGATATTACAAGTTTCTTGATATAATTACTATGAACTAACAAGATGGCGGCCATCTTGTTACAACTTTCCAAGGAGTTTTTGTGGCAAGTCAGAATCCATGCTCCGTGTTATTATTTCCGATCCACTTCCCTTGTACACAAATAACCAAACTATATTACGTAAAGCACCACCAACATTACACGATATAGAGCCAAATAACACAAGATTATGGATAAAATATAAAGAATACATGGCATTCCAAGATCGCGCCAAAAACTCCATGAAGTTTTGTTGTTCAAATTGACATTCCTTGTTCAGTTTAGAAGAGCTAAGGAAACGTAAAGACAGGCGCGACAAGCGACTTTGTTTCCTAATATCTATGGATGACAGATACACATAAGTGATGAATATGAACATAGATTATAAAAGTGACAGAATATTAAAGTGCGACTTACGACTTGCGCCGACGCCATGGCCGCTTTGAAAGCAGTACGCGCGTAATCTCTCCCGCTGCATACAATGTAAGACGAATCTAAAGGAATTACAGATGATACCATCATTTAACTTATTACTCGTGTCTTACGACACACCTCATGTGTAACACACGCCGTACTGTAATGAGGTGAACACCATACACATGTTGATAATATATTAGCCTTGTATTGGGAATCTGTATATAAAGCCTTGCAGCCCGGTATGACAGTGGTGACTGCCCTATTGGCAGTCCTATTGTAGATCGGACATCGTTATTTTGGA
Organism: Antheraea pernyi; assembly: GCA_015888305.1. Taxonomy (NCBI): domain Eukaryota; kingdom Metazoa; phylum Arthropoda; class Insecta; order Lepidoptera; family Saturniidae; genus Antheraea; species Antheraea pernyi. The sequence continues at coordinate 1,195,512 of MU158735.1, read as the reverse complement.
TTGCGATATGATAGGCATCAGATACGAAGCAGTGAATACATTCCTATCATAAAATACATTATTCTACTCGTTCTGATAATGAATCTATACTAATATTATAAAGAGGTAAAGTTTGTGAATATCTGAGTTTGTGACGTTGTAGGTGGTAAATCTCGGAACTACTGGACCGATTAGAAAAATTCTTTCAGTGTTATATAGCTCATTTATCGAGAAAGGTTATAGGCTGTATATCATCACGCTAAGACCAATAGGAGCGGAGCACCAATGAAGAATGTTTCAAAATCGGTTTTCTTTTTCCTCTTGAGAGCATCCGCTGCGTGTTCGCGTTAGCCCAAAGTAACTATTCCACGCGAACGAAGACGCGGGCAGCGGCTAGTAACTAATAAATAATGAATCTATCGCTTCGAACATGAAGCCATTATCGTTCTGTGGTAGTGTGTTTCGACGTCGCGTCGATCGTAAGTCCGAATTTTACAGGAACTTTAGGTGAAGAAAAACAGCGTGACAAAACGATGGCATCGTGGCAGGGCTTTTAAGAAAACAACCTCAAATTGATTATCTGTTACCAAGCACCAATGCGTCTGTTCCGACAGCTGCACTGGAGAGCTAGTCCACTCTACGTTTATCGTGTTTACCATCTTAGACTATATTACTTAGCATTTTTTTTTCTGGTTGCACGGCAAAATGACTGCACTATGCCTGATGGTAAGCACAGTACAATCCAAAAAACAATGGCGACCACTGAGTGACACTATCCATCGCCGGTCGCCGCTATCATGCCGGCCTGCAAAGAGCTGGATATGTACAGGCTGATCCCGAAACGCGACCCGCAGAAGCGAATCACTATGACGGGCTTTTTCGGACCCAGTCAGGCTGTAAAACCCTACCACCCCGCTTTCGCCATTGCCTCGTTCGTTATTCAGCAGGGTGCACCACGTGCAGGTGAGGTTGGCTTGAGTGTCTCAAGTCTTATGATGTTATTCGACACCCCTTACACCCTTAAAATCCTTAAAATCGCTGTCAACGGTAATAATAGATGTGGTAGAGCCACGCTGAATCTATTACTGGTTTCAGAATGAATGGGTCGGTTCGGCCAGGGTACTACTACCCTCTCATAGAAACACCGACTCGAAGTAACAGTGCACGCATTGTTGCGTTTCGTTCGCTCAGTGAGACTGCCCGATAACCCACATCCCTTCCCCCAAACACATGGTGGCAGCGCACTCGCGACTCTTCTGGTGTTGCAAGTGTCTATGGACGGTGGTGATCACTTAACATGAGGTGACGCAACAGTTCGTATGTCTCCTATGATATAAAAAAAAATTGAATTTGAGTTAATTTTTTAGAGCAAAACTATGTTGAAACACAGATAGTAAGAATGTATATTTTACGTGTGCGTACTTTTTAGATTATTGTGAAAAAAATGTTGTAGGTGTCTTAGAATAAGTGTAGCGAAACTCGCGACAGCTCGGGATCGGTCGGCTGCGATCCGCGTCGCGCTTCGTGTGTGATCGGTTTTGCCCGGAGCGCCAGTCACACTATTTTCACTTCTCAGAATCGGATTTGTATGGAAAAGGCTCGTCTATTTTTGGTTATCAACCCACTCCCTAGATGGCACTGTTACATAATTTTTTTGGCAAGTTTGATAACAAAAGATGGTGGATGACAATTAATTTTGACATTTCAAACTGACAATTTTCAACTATTTGTTTTCATTCTCTTTGTTTACGTATTTGTTACGAGAGTGTGCTCCCTTAAATTTTCTTATCTCCCACAAACAATTTTATCTATGTCCGGATCTACTTATAACATTGACTCCTGCATATACATACTTGGATTTAGATATGCCTTACGATGAATATATTCATTACAAATAAAAATGATCAAAAACTTGTATACGATTTACGCAGCACCGCTGTATGCATACATACATAGCTATAAATGTACATTTATAACCAACAATGTTAGTTCGAAAGTCATATTATAGAGGCGCTGATTAGAAAGAACGAGTGCGACCTCTATTTATATAACGTACTCTGTGGCGCCAGTTACTCCGCACCTCTTACGCCGAGAGGTTGCGCGCACGCACTCCCACGGGCTCGCGAAAAGTGATACGTCATAATCATAATAATATTTGTTACGTGTACATTTGTCGTCAATACAATAAACATTGTTTGTATGTAAATGTGTGGTATCATTGTCGACCCCACATAAGTAATAGAATGCATTTCAACCATTTTTAGGAATGTCTGTCTATTTGTTTGAACACGCATCACTGCTAAAGTATTGCGTTGATGATAAAATCTCACAATCAAATCATAAAGCATATGCTCAAGTAACATTTATTCTTGGTTTCATTAAAATAGGTTCGCTCTATCAAAAGTTATTATAATTTTAATGACGACGAGACTTAAGTACGAGAGAAAAGTAAATTGACTTAATACATTCAGATAATCTTATTAGTCACTGTTTATTTACATTAAATTCCACGCGGACGGAGTCGCGAGCACAGCTCGTATCATCATCATCATATATATTAATACGTGAAGCCTAAATTTTTAACGGAATTGGGCGAACGGATGAACGTGAAATTTGGCATAGTTAAAGTTTATATGGAGGCGAAGTGCATAAAGCTATTTATTTTATATAAAATGCATTAGAAGTACATTAAATTAATTAAAATATGCATTACTCACACTACTGCTTCAATTTTACACAACATATACACACATGTAAATAAAAAAGACATTTTGACATCTGTCAATAAATAACTTCAAAAAAGGTTGTGAAGGAGGTTGCTATGCTCGACTGTATGTATTATTTTACTCTTACGTTCCAATTACCCTTTTTTATTCTACATTATACAATGATATTATAACAATACCCTTTGACAAAAGAACCCTAATAAAATTCAAACTTTAATAAATCAATTAACTATGGTCGAATGTCGACCTCTAGTGGGCACTAGTTTAATTAAATATATCAGAACCAACTTACCATATAAATAATCGTGTACACGCATTTTAGCTACGTTATATTTCCTGGGCCTCTCGTATATTGTTTCGCCGCTCATTTTGAATGAGAAAATTACAAATAATTAAAGGCAGTTTTGATAAAAACGCACCGCAAAGGTAAATAACGTTTTTCGCGTCAACAGTTATCGAATAAACTTGGTTGTTGCGAGGCAACGTAACCGCGTTATGATTGTGAAAATTAAAAAATATGTCAAATGTACTATCGTCCCACAGAATATAATCATTTTTATAAATACATTATTATTATTTTTTAATAAAATACATTTAATTTAATATTATTTTAAAATAATAATTTTGATCTCTTTTTTTTGTATAATACACTGTGCGACGCATGACCTGTCACACCTGATGTAAAGTGAGGACGAGGCCTAGGATGTAACGCGTTCACGCAGTAAATGCACATTCACTCTTCTTTTGAAGATTGCTACATCAAATGCTTCAGGAAAAACAGACGCAGGCAACGCATTCCACTCCTTCGTGGTTCGCATAATAAATGACGAAGCGAAGCACTTCGTCCGGATAAAGGGTTTGTCAACCGCGAATGGGAGGTCTGTACGGCGTCTGGTAGTCCTGAGATGGAATGAAGACGGTGGTTAGTTGGTGCAGATCTTGTGCACATTCCCCAAAGTGTAGCCGTTAAAATACCACACGACAAGCGACTCTATGTCGATGTTCAAGTTGTTGCAGTTTGGCTGCTATCAGTGGTTCGTTACCGACAAGTCTTCGTCTTCGTTAACTCTTGCCCAATAAACGCAGTTTAGGTAAAAGCACATTGAAATGGAGGTCTCAAAACGCGTCACAAGCGAAGGTGTGCCGTGCACCCTTGAGCTAGTTGTCAAAATAATATTGCCTGAGAGCCCTGAGCACTCGCGCTAAACATCACAAAACATCGTTCACTTCACAGAGCAATCATGTGTTACGAAGTTTAAACAGAGAGTTAAAGATACTTAAAACTAGAGGTTTAAAAAACTTTTTTTGACTAGGTGGTAACTGTACGACAATGCAACGGAAGTCCGTTACGGCAATATGGCGTCGCGTTTCTGCACCATCCATCCGGTTTTTAAATATTTTTGATTTTGTCAATGAGTAGTTTATAAACAAATTATGATTTTTTTTATTAAATACGTGCGTGTTTCAGTGTACACACGTAAGAAGTTAATTTTTTTTTTCATAAAATGACTATACTATATTTACAACTTTACAGAAATTGGTTAAATAAAGCTAAATTAGATAAAGTTTAAGCAAAAGGCTTTTATTATTATAAACATGGATACAAATAATTCAATTATTTTACCTTATTGTTACTAAGATTATAATAGCATTTCATCAATTATATTTCATTAATTATAATAGAATTATTACTATTATTGTTATCATTATTATATATTTTTGAAATTAATGGCTTATGATAACTGAAATATGAAATATATGGTTTACATTCCACGGAATCTGATCATTGTGAGCGCACCTTTAGAAATAAACATGGCGCGTAACGGGAAAATGTACAGAAATTAAGATGGCGCGTAACCGAAAAACGTACATACGTTTTTATATGCTCTAAAATTCCTACCTACGTCGATAAAGAAGTTTCACTTCAATAAATAATATTAAATTGAATAATAACAAAAATCATAAAATAGAATGAACTGTGTATATATGGGCGCGCGATCGTGCTGCCATTTGGTTTCAATGTTGATAACTAACAAATTCAATCAAAGCTTCATTATCTGTAGTGCCATCTGACAGCTAGTCTTATAACGCCAAAGAAGTGTTACTACAATCATGTATGACGGTTACACGCACTCATTTTTTTATTGTAGCACGACAAAGTGACTGCACTGTAACTGATGGTAACAACAATCGAAAAACAATGGCAACCACCGAGAGACAAACTATCCATCGCCGGTCGCCGCTGTCATGTCGGCCTGCATTTTATTTTTGAAGAGACTAACTTATTTCTCCAATAGGATCAACAAAACACCGCGTACAGTATGTTTGTAGTATGTATATTAACTAATCTGGCGTCTGGCTTCTTGGAAGGAGTACTAACTTGCACTCTTAGTAAGGGTGGATCTATAACTAACTGCTAAACAACAACAAAAGAAAAATCGCATGACAAACGGAAAGAAACGCTTATTTATAGCACTAGCTATAAATTTCCTACGACTTGGTTCACGTGGAAGTTACTTTGCGCCTACGCTAACACACGGCGAAAGCTGTCAAAAGGAAAAAACCCCGATTTTGAAACATTCTTCATTGATGCTCCGCTCCTATTGGTCTTAGCGTGCTGTTATATAACCTATAGCCGTCCTCGATAAATGAGCTACATAACAATGAAAAAAAAATGTTCAAATCTGACCAGTCGTTTCTAAGATTAGCGCGTTTAACCAAATAAACAAACCCTCCAATATTAGTAAAGACTAGCTATGCCCTCTGGAACGCCCCCTCCACGTGGAACCTGATGTACAAAATAATGACCAGCTATTTTCACTCCTCAGAATCGGATTTGTACGGAAAAGGTTCGCCTAGTTTTGGTTATCAATCAACTCACTAGATGGCACTGTTATATAATTTTTTTAGCAAGTTTGATAACAAAATATGGTGGACGACAATTAATTTTGACATTTCAAACTGACAACTTCCAAATATTTATTTTCATTCTCTTTGTTTACGTATCTGTTACGAGAGTGTGCTCCCTTAAATTTTCTTGCCCCCTACACACAATTTTATCTATCTCCGGTTCTACTTATAAACATTGACTCCTGCATATACATACTTGTATTTAGATTTGCCTTACGATGAATATATTCATTACAAATAAAAATGACCAAAACCTTGTATACGATTTACGTAGTACCGCTGTATGCATACATACATAGCTATAAATGTACATTTATAACCAACAGATATTAGTTCGAAACTCGTATTATAGAGGCGCTGATTGGAAAGAACGAGTGCGACCTCTATTTATATAATAATAACTAATAAAGTCATCTAAACGTTTTTTTTTCTCGAACTGACTACGCTATTGGCCTAGTCAGGCCTTAACAGTTTCACTGACTACTGTCATTTGAACGTATTTAGTCCATTTGCTTATCTACTTATCTCTCATACTTAAGTCGCGGCGACATTAAAACTACAATAACTTTTGATAGAGTGGACCGATTTTAATGAAACAAAGACTAAGGTACTCCCGAGGATATGCTTTAAGCTTTCCTTCTATAAGGTTTTGTTGTGAACCTAGTACTTTAGTAGTGATGCGTGTTCATACAGACAGACAAACAGATAGACAGACACTTCTAAAAATGATTGAAATGTATTCTATTACTTATTCCAAGACACCTGCAACATTTATTTTCACAAAAATAAAAAAAATAGAAGATATATAGATTAATAATCTTGAATTATTATTTGTGTTTTGCGCAATGTAGCTGTTATTATCTACAGATACACCAATATAACTCTGTAGAGAAAAGGAAAATTTCCTTCAAACTCGGAAAATTAAAACAAAAAACTGTCACACATTATTTTTATTTCATAAGATACACAATACATATTTACAAAGCTTTCTCAAAACACATTGCAGTAACATTAAATGCAATTATCATAATTTCTATTACAATCTTGTAACAAGGTAGTCACAAACTGACCTTAAAAGCAGAATAGTAGAAAACCTATTCAAGTTTTGACTGAGAAAGCATTAACTTAGTGTTGACCGAGGAATAACGCTGGTCAACAAAAAAATATTATTTGATTCCTGTGATTTTTGAAGCCATACTTATTTTGGCGCGTAAGGGAAAAATGATGAGAGTACATTTTTACGTTATCAGGTATGGTGGAACTCACATATGATGGCAGACTACTGGACTACTGGAGTTTGCAACATGATCTACCTAAATTAATTCATTCAGGGAATTCTTGATTCATTTAATAGTGTTAGATAGAAATGGTGTTAATATATGTATAATTTTCTTGTTAAAATAATAATACCGTATTATTTTATACGGTTTTATATTTTCTTATATAAGAAAGTAAGGATGCTAGCAAACTCCCTGTATAAGCAACATATAACTATTTCTTTTCCACCACCGATATTGAGCATATGCCGTCTTACTTCCACATTTTATCTAAGACAGTGCGGCGTTACGATATTACTTTACATATGTGTGCGTTATCGTGCCATTTGTTTTGTCAAAATATCATCTAGGTAACGTATCTACAACATTTTAGTTTTAATATAATTTCATTTAGTGAGCTAAATATACGCTAAATGTTAGGCAGCTCTAGTTAAAGCAGGGTGCTAACTCTGGTGAATGTGATTTTGCCTTAATTTATTATAATACCCATATAGTTCTGTAGCAGTATATCATAAAAAAATACATAAGAACAGTATATCAATATTTGGTAATTAAGTTGGATGTTGCCATGTATTTCTTGAAGTTATACTTCTTTTGGCGCGTTAGGGAAAAAAGATGAGAGTAAATTTTTACGATGCGCGCGCACACCGTCACGAAAAACCGACACCCTGAAGTTAGCTATAGTCAACATTTTGTTTCTTTGTATTTGTTGTTTCTATTTTAATGTATTAAGTACCTTTTTTCTATTGTTAGTGTCGTTTTTTCTACAAACGTAGAATAAGGCGAAAGATAAAAATGTTGAAAAGATTTTTATCTTGTTACGCCAAAGAAGTATAACTTCTAACGCGTGTACATAGGTACACGCACACTTATTTTTTATGTCATAGCTGGTAATCGAACTGGTGGGTACTGTAAGTGACCACAACCGTCCATAGACACTAAGAAAACCAGGGGAGTCGAAAGTGCGTTGCCAGCCTGTGTTTGGGGGAAGGGAGGGAGGGGAGGGGAGTTGGGTTATCCGGCGCTCTCACTGACCGAACGAAACGCAACAATGCGTGCACTGCTACTTCACGTCGGTGTTTCTGTGTGTCGGATGGTACAACCCCGGACGAGCCGACCCATTCATGCTGAAACCAGTAATAGCTTCAGCGTGGCTCTCTATCACCTAAAAATGTCTCATCTTTTCATCCATGTTTTACACATTTCTATTTTTTTTTATGTCATACGTGGCAAACGAACATGTGGGTCACCTGATGTTAAGTGATCACCACCGTCCATGGACACTAACAACACCAGAGGAGCCGCAAGTGCGTTGCCATCCTTTGTGGGGAAGGGTTAGGGGAGGGAGTGGAGAGGGGAGGGGAGGTGGGCCTCCGGCGCTCTCACTGACCGAACGAAACGCAACAATGCAAGCACTGTTACTTCACGTCGGTTTTCTATGAGATGTTGGTAGTCCCCCGGGCGAGCCGACACATTCTATATGGATTTGTCTCGAATTTAACTATCAAGGTACAAAAATTATAACCGTTTATTATTTTTTTGGTTTATGGTGAGATACAGTCAGTAATACCCCAACATCGAAATTAGGTGGGAGCAGAACAATACAGATTTATATGTAAGTAGCAATTTCCCGTGAGATCGAACACGTGATCGAAGTTTTGATTTGAGTGAATATCAAATTTGTATTTTTCGTGATAATTAGGTCGAATATTAAGTACCTATTTTTAAATTGATTTATAAAGAGAATCAAGTGATGAACAACCTCCGTGAATATTGCAACTCTTTAACCATTCATGCCCGCATCGTCGTGCCTTTGTGTCGTACCGCGGTAATGATTAACCTTGGATCGTACGCCTTCACATTTCGTTCATTGAACTTAGGTGTCGTCATGTGTTTACGTTTCTAAGTGTGGTATCCATAATTTGAAAAGTTTTAGAATAAACGTTAACTAAGGTTCTCTTTTTTTTAAATTGTAGCACAGCAAAATGACTGCACTGTGTCTGATGGTGAGCACAGTACAATCCAAAAACAATGGCGACTACCGAGAGATGCGTTACCCCTAGCTGGTCGCCGCTGTCACTTTGTTGTTTATTAGTATTTGTTTTGATATTATTATATTTGTCTTAGATGTGACCATGAAATATGGTGTCCTTGAATGTTGCTACCCTTTAAATAGTCACCTGGTTTTTTTTTTTAATCATAGAAGGTAAACGAATATGTGGTTCTCCTGATGTTATTTGAACACCACCGTCCATAGACACTTGCAACACCAGAAGAGTCACAAGTGCGTTGCCACCCTGTGTTTGGGGAGGGGGAGTGGGGAAGGGTGGGAGAGGGTGGGAAGGTGAGTTATCCGGCGCTCTCAAGTCACCTGGTATATAAGAATAACTGACACGGAGTAATAATGAATTTTCATACAAAATTTAATCCCGTTTTTCACCTTCAGGGATTGAACTTCCAAAAATCTAAATATCATATCTGAGTTATGCTTAAAATTAATAACAATTAAGCATACCAACCGCATACTAATTCACGTTCACATATACACACAAATCAGTAGATTACACCGAATCACCAAAGTTACAAAATAGTTGCACAAAATTCATTACATTTTTGGTGAAATTCACTCAGAACCACTTCACGTTATTGGTGAAGTTCACACAGGATCACTTTGCATTTTTGGTGAAATTCATTCAGAATCACTTCACAAACACTCCCGATGTACCCCAGGTGAACCCATTAGAGACATATGGGCTGTGGACTGGGACCGTGTAGATCCCGAGGCTTGTCTTCGAGTCAGGTGGCCTTCAGCATATCATCTAGTTCGGCCAGAGACATGGTCGCTTGCCGCAACTGTTCCGCCTGTTTACGACCGCTCTCAGTTAGCGCGCTGAGACTCTGCCTTAGTGTTCCCAGCCTGATTGAGACGCGTTTCTTCTCTTCCAGCAGAAGCTCACGGGCTTTCGGACCTGCACAAATGAGAAAATACATTAATACATGCTTTTTTTTTTTTTTTTTAATTCTTTATAAGTTTGCATGGCGGTAAGGTTTTTTTCTAAACCCCAGCTACTACCCTTTAAATTGAAAATCTGTCGCCAGGCACCTATAGTCGTGGTGGTCAAGTGATTTAATCAATATCAATCTATCAATCCATCAATCCGATGTCTGCCGGTACGAATCCCAGCATGTACCAACGAATTTTTCAAAATTGGCGTATATTCACTTATTTAAATTGGTAGCACTATCAGTTGCCAGTGTATCTTCTCCGTCCTCTTCCCACTCCCCCTACCCCTTCCCCCCTTCCTCCCAAAACACAAAGTCCTCAGAAATGTTCTTGTAGTACTACTGTATGTGGGAACAATATAGAACTGTGGATTTCCCACAGTTCGAAGCCGTCAGTACGCCGTGGACTGGCGTGAGGTGATTATGCCCATACGTTCCTTTGGGCAGAGGCCTATGACCCTGCAGTGGGTCTCTTGCAGCCTGATGATGACGAAGCGCCTGTAATTGTATGCCAGTAACCGCATTTGAAAGTCTGTTTCCTTTAGATTTAGCGTGTATACCATTTTGGACATTAAACGATTTCAACAGACTTTAAGTGACAGTATGGCCCAAGATAATCCGCTGAACCTCGAAGAGGTCTGTGTCTCAAGTGTAGCTGCTGGAACACACCAACAGGGGCTTGGCGACAGATGTTCAACCTGAGGATTGTAACTAGCCATGAGGACTTTAGAAAATATCCTACCGTACGTTCGTTCCTTCACCGTAAGACCAAGTTAATAAGGCAAAATATTACCCATATTTTGCCAACATTTTTTTTTTTTATGTCGTTGGTGGCAAACGAACAGGTGGGTCACCTGATGTTAAGTGATCACCACCGTCCATGGACACTAACAACACCAGAGGAGTCGCAAGTGCGTTGCCACCCTTTGGGGGGAAGGGTTTAGAGGAGGGAGAGGGAGGGGAGAGAGGAGGGGAGGTGGGCCTCCGGCGCTCTCACTGACCGAACGAAACGCAACAATGCAAGCACTGTTACTTCACGTCGGTTTTCTATGAGAGGGTGGTACTACCCCTGGGGCGAGCCGACCCATTCATGCTGAAACCAGTAATAGTTTCATCGTGGCTCTACCACCATAAATTTCTGCATTCTGCATCCTAACAATCAATACCTACGTACACATCAATGATATGATAACTGAAACTAATTGTTTAATTATCGATCATGTTCAATACTTGATGCAGTAACAAAACGCAGCTGACGGCAGCTGTCATGCGTCACTTACTCGTCAAGTATTGGAGCGACAACATCGTATGAGTTTTTGGCGGGGATCTTGGTCTGTCACATGTAGTGGATTTTATTTTTTATTCATAATCCTGTGTTACTTGACTCTATATTGTGTAAAATTGGTGGTGTTTTATGTAGTATAGTTTGTTTATTGTGCATAAGTGAAGTGAATGGAAAATAATACCACGGACCATGAATTCTGAGATGCCACAAAAATTCCATGGAAAGTTCTAACAAGTTGGCCGCCATCTTGTTAGTTCATTGAAATTATATCAAGAAACTTGTAATATCGATACTCACTTGACAATGGCAGTGATGGTCTACTAGAAGACTGTTTGCCAAAAATGTAATGGAAGAAGAACTTGTAATACTATTAACTACTCGACAATGGCAGTAATAATCTAAAAGATTGGTTGCCAAAAATAAAGTAATTTATCGCAGTGTTTCAATCGAATTGTGGCAATCTGTGTTGGTGGATCATCGAGGTGTTGGAGCAGTCCAAGGTACGTGGTGCATTGTACTTGCTGCAGCACACATTGAGTATTGAACATAACTAACGTATCGTTTTCTTTTTACCCAGAGTATCTAGGCCACCACATGGTACGGTGCGAAGGCTACAGTAATATTGTAACTCCACAATGGCTTAGATATAGAGCGAGGAAGTGAGATGGCATATTCTCAATATTGTTGGTGGAAAAGAAATAGTTATATGTTGGTTAGACACGGGCGGTTTGATGGGGCTAGATCACGTTTGAATGAGCTTGTGTATATGGATAGTGGGCTGTATGTAAGGTTTTTGGGATAAAAACGATGTATGTAGCGTGGCCATTTAATTATAAGTAAAGAATCAGTGTTGCAATGTATATAGAAAAAAAAACATAAATAAAACATATATTTGTTGGGTTGGTTGCCAACAACATTTGCTAGTTAGCCAAGTTTTATTTATAGCTTTTTTTTTATTTACAGTAATACATCGTGAGGAAACCTGAACCTGAGAAATGTTCTCGTAGTACTACTGTATGTGGGAAAAATATAGAACTGTGGATTTCTCAGAGTTTGAAATCGCCAATACGTCGTGTGCTGGCGTGATGATTACGCCCATACCTACTGGTAACGCCATCTAGTTTAGAACACGCAACAACACCGAACATCCCCCCTTTCCTGTCGTGCATGAATGGTCGCCGCCACTTACCCTCTCGCAACGTCTATCGCGCTGACGTGACCTACATATTTTTCGCTTTGTTTCGCATCCCGCGCTCCTGTGATTCTATTGAAGAATCCAGGGGATATGCTATATATATATATATATATATATATATGCTATATATATATATAGGTGAAATCCTATAATACATTCGCTCCGCATCCGCACGGTGGAGACGACTATTACATACACCAAGACTTAGTGACCCTAGTGAAGGTGAACACCGTGTGCCGCTGGAGTGACTCTGGGCGGCTGTACGCGGTCGTGGTTGCTGGATTACGTTCAAAACACCAGGGCAGTGCACGACTTCCCGCTTCCTTCCCTTCGCTATTATCCCCTCGTCATTGTGACGACGATTATCCGCCGGTATTAGGCTGCTGGCGTCTCCACCTACATTCCTTAGGGAAGAGGCTTATGGCCCCGCAGTGGGTCTCTTACAGGCTGATAATTATGGAACACATACCTAATAGCGGTATGTAGTCACCGGCACGTTCGGACCTGATGTCCAGCGTGAACCAATCGTCCAGGTCCTCAGAATCCGACGAAGGTATCTCCTGTCGACAATACAAATGGCGTATTTGTAGTACCACCATCAATCACATATATTCATGTCTATAACTGGATCAGGCCCTAAATACCCTAACCTTCAGAGGTTCGAAATGTCGATTAAAATTATATTGAACAAGTGAGCATTATTTGTGGCATTATTATTGGCATAAAATTAATTCGAGCATAAAAGTGAGCTGAGCATAGAATTGAGCCAAGCATAAAGGTATAACAAACAAAAAGGTGAGCAGAGTTCAAAAGTGATCATATATCTACGCAATTGCTTTTCATTTCCCCTGTACTGTCAGTATTTTTATTATAGGTGTTTCTGTCATACCAGCCTGCAAGCTTTATATATCGATCATGGGAATGCAACATGCTACCGACGCTTGTTACACCTGGTGTATGGCGTTCGTAGACCGGTCATAATGGTTGTCACATTAATAGTAACAGGGGACAATATATATAAAGATGAATTGCAGTATGTATGTAAGCGAATCACTTGAGAACGGTTTATTTAACTAAAACTTGTTTACGCACGCTCAATTGACTTGGAGAGTAAGCTGGTGAATGCGTGACGAGAGCGTTACGGAAACGTGTGATCGGGCGAGCCGAACGGAACGTCGCGAAGGAGATATAAGTTAGTGAAGATAGAAGTTAACAAAAGGGTTGACTGTCCGTTTTATCAACGAAAGTTATTAACTCCGGGTCACCCATTGTAGCTTTAGGGAGGTCAATGCACTTAGCTTTATTACGATTGTGTTTGTACTTTTGAAAGTCTTAGTTTAACTCAGGTTCTCTCGGTTGTTTATTAGTATTTGTTTTGATATTATTATTTTATATGTTAAATATGACCATGAACTGTCATATCCCATAATAAAGAGAATGTTTAACGTTTTAACTGGTATAAACATATATATATATATA
>MU158735.1:1149314-1181606 GCA_015888305.1 Antheraea pernyi | reverse complement strand
TATATATATATATATATACTAAATGGAGTTAAAAAGATTTACTTCAGTCGTGTGGTCTAAACAACACTCGTTTATTTTTAAACTTACATCATATAAGCTCCCGTCTTCAGTGTGGCTGTCCGCGTCGCTCGGTACCTCCTCATCCATCCGCTCTGGCCTCATGATGCGCTGCTTTCGAGACCCCTCCTCCATTTCCGATTCCTCGGCAAACTCCTGGAAATCGAAGGATTTCGGTGAGATCTCGGACTTTTATGTTTTTGGCTTTATTAAATAGATAAGCATCTATTTTTCTTATTGATTGAGAACGAGAATCGAGTGCAGAGAGTGGACACTCCATAAATATTGCTACTGTCTGAGCATTCACCTGGTATACTTTACAGAAGTATTTTATACAAAAAAGATAGAAATTGGGGTTGGGGTGTAAGGGGTTTCGAATAACATCATAAGACTTGAGACACCCAAGACACTGCACGTAGTGCACCCTGCTGAATAACGAACGAGGCAATGGTGAAAGCGGGGTGGTAGGGTTCTACAGCCTGACTGGGTCGCAACCGCCATGTATATGGCGATAAAGCCCGTCATAGTGATTCGCTTCTGCGGGTCGCGTTTCGGGATCAGCCTGTGCATATCCAGCTGTTCGTAGGCCGGCATGACAGCGGCGACCGGCGATGAATAGTGTGTCACTCGGTGGACGCCATTGTTTTTGGACTGTACTGTGCTTACCATCAGGCATAGTGCAGTCATTTTGCTGCTACAATAAAAAAAAGCCCCAGATCCTTTTCTCTCAGAAGACAGAGCCATTATTACAGGAGGGAGTTCTAGACGAGATCTTGGAATGCTATGTGATGGATTTTATATTCTATTCTTACTTGTACCATTTAGCTCTATATTTTGAACAACGAGAGGGTCACCATCTTTTTAGAACATTGAAATGATCGCCAGACACAAGGCACAAAGAACGGCGACCATTGAGAATTCCAAAATCCATCACCAATAGAGGAACTGTATGACGTGAAACAGTCGAAGGCGGCACACAATTACGATTACCCACCTCTTCGTCCAGTTCAAAGTCCTCATCTTCTTCAAGGAACTCCTCTTCGTCGATGATCTCTTCGTTCTCTTCCGTCTCCCCGTTATTTAAATAGTCCACTTTCCCCACCGGCTTCTTAATTTCCGATTTTACTTCCGTCTTCGGAGTCTCCAGTTTTACCACCGGCTTCGATATTTCAAACTTCACTGTCGGCTTCGCAGTTTCCGACTTTACTTCCGGCTTCAAAGACTCCACCCTTATTGCCGGCTTTAAAGATTGTTTTTTGTCCGTTTCGACCTTCGATCCGGTTTCTCTGAGGGGCGTGACTTTCACTAGATAGAGAAATAAAAAACGAAATCTACATACATTACACGGATATTTCGTTGTTTTATTTCACGACTTATTTGGGCCTGGTTTTGAAAAAAAAAACAATTTAAGGAAAATATATATTGAAATTGAGAATAAACAGTTATTCTAGAGAACCTATTCCCAGAGTGGGCTTACAGATTGAAGAATGGATAGAAGTTACAAATAATAATAAAAAAAGTAGAAGGGTCCACTTTTTTAAGCTCAATTCAACTATTAAAATTTTTGGTTATGTTAGTTCATGGACACATTTAACATATAAAATAATAATATCAAAACAAATACTAATAAACAACAATGAGAACTTTAGGTAAAGTTTGTTCCAAGACTTTCAAAAGTACAAACACAACCGTAATAAACCTATGTGACCAATGACCGGTGCCGAAACCTACAATGGGCGACCCGGAGTTAATAACTTTCGATAATAAAACGGACAATATAGACCCTTTTGTTTTATTCCTGACGTTACCGCGTTCACTTTCAAGTGAAAGCGTAATCACCCGACGGTCAGTGACAATGTGTTTCAACATAAACGCGTAGAAGGTCGTGTATAATTTTTATATTTTTCTAGATAATTAGGTCAAATATTGAGCACCTATTTTTTTAATTGATTTAGAATGAGAATCGAGTGCAGAGTATCCTTCATAAATATTGCTACTGTCTAGACTTTCAACCTATATCAGGAATATAAAGGAAGAACGAAGAACGGATGGATTGTGTGAAAAACGGTATTTTTTTTATCACGCTTATATTACCTTCACCTGTATGTATGTAACCGACCCCTTTGAGCTCGATTTTGTCCTACTTTGAACGATAACATTTAATTCAAACTTTGCACACCTGTCAAAGGTCGATGACAATGCAATAATCCGAAAAAAAAAGTTTAAAAAATTAAACTAAAAAATGAAAAATAAATAATAGTTAAAAAAAACACGCTTTCATAAAAAATCCAACAAAAAAACAGAAAATAAAATTAAATAAATAAATAAATTTAGTAAAATACTGATATCTGGAGGTGCTGATATTAACAGTGACGCATGTTAATGTTTTTAGTTTTTTTTTAACTATTATTTATTTATATCATAGGAGGCAAAGGAACAGGTGGGTCACCCGATGTTAAGTAATCACCACCGTCCATAGACACTTGCAACACCAGGGGAGTTACAAGTGCGTTGCCATCCTGGGTTTGGGGGAGGGGGAGGAAGGGAAGGGGGATGGAAAGGAGAGACGGGCCTCCGGCGCTCTCATGACCGAACGAAACGCAACAATGCAAGCACTGTTACTTCACGTGGGTGTTTCTGTGAGAGGGTGCCACTACCCTGAGCGAGCCGACCCATTCATGCTGAAACCAGTAATAGCTTCAGCGTGGCTCTACCTACCTACAAAATGGTATGTGTGAAAGGTGTGAATACTGAGATAATATCTGACAGGGGAGAGTGAAAAGGCAATAAATGTTTTGCTGACCCTACTTAGGTGGGATGAGGGTAAGAAAAAGAAAGTACTCACTTGGTGTACTCGATGGTTTATTGATTTGGACGACGTGTTTCACGAGGGGTTTCGCCTGATTCACCGTATTCCTCGCCATCGAGTTGGCAGTAGACTTCTTCGCCGTCACACCGAACATCTTCTTCACCGTGCTCGCTTCATCTGACGACTAAACTTAACAACATTGCACTCTACCAATAAGGCAGGTATGGAGGGATTTACATTGGATTTTTTTATACCACTATGGTAGCATACAAGCATGCGGGCCGCCTAATGTTAAGCGGTCACCGCAGCCTATGGACACTTGTAACATCAGAAGTGTCACATTGGGGTGTAAGGGGTGTCGAATAACATCATAGGACTTGAGACACCCAAGCCGACCTCACCTGCACGTGGTGCACCCTGCTGAATAACGAACGAGGCAATGGCGAAAGCGGGGTTGGTAGGGTTCTACAGTCTGACTGGGTCGCAACCACCATGTATATGGTGAAAAAGCCCGTCATAGTGATTCGCTTCCACGGGTCGCGTTTCGGGATCGGCCTGTGCATATCCAGCTTTTCGCAGGCCGGCATGACAGCGGCGACCGGCGATGGATAGTGTGTCACTCGATGATCGCCATTGTTTTTGGATTGTACTGTGCTTACCATCAGGCATAGTGCAGTCATTTTGCCGTGCTACAATGAAAAAAAAAACGTGTTGCCGATCCTTAAATAACCTATTTATTTTCCCCCTGAAGAATTCCATCCTGTAGTCCCCAGGAAAACCTCAGCAGGATGGTTTTTGTTGATGTGTAATATCTTCCCTCTCGGTGGCTGGATATTTGTTTGTGGGAGTGATTATTTGAAAGCGACGGAAATATGTCCTTCGTCATCAAGTGAGATTGCTGTCGAATGCTAATAGTTAAAAGAAAATTGAGCCGTCACGGGACGCCTGGCAGATGTGAAGCATCGAAATTCCTTTGTATAAGTTTATACGCCAAAAAGAATAGATTACGACAGTAAACAGCTATGGCGAAATGAAAAGATAAAGCATTACAAATTTCTTCCATAAAATAATGACTGTTTGTTTATTTTATTACATAAATATTATTTTTTATTAAATAGAAAATATAAAAATTCAACTAGGCGTAGACGCGGTGTGTTTGGAGGCATTTATCAAAGGGCATCTTATATTTATATAGGTAGGGTTGCAAATGTATTTGAGTATTTCGTTAACAGCGCCAAAGTTCGTGTTTTGCGTCGCCACGTCTCGCCACGCCAGCAATCAGAGTTACCTTCGCCTATAGATGTTTCACATCAAAAAAAGACCTAGAGAGGAACCGGTGGCTTTCATGTGTAGCCAACACTTTTTAGTTTCTAGCGTTTGAGCACAATTTTGTAGGTGGTAAAGCCACGCTGTAGCCATTACTAGTTTCAGCATGAATGGGTTGGCTAGTCCGGGGTAGTACCAACTTCTCACAGAACACCGATGTGAAGTAACAGTGCTTGCATTGTTGCGTTTTGTTAGGACAGTGAGAACGCCGGAGGCCCACCTCTATATATTATCACGCTAAGACATATAGGAGCAGAGCACCAATGCAGAATATTTCAAAATCGAGGTTTTTTCCCCTCTTGACAGCTTCTGCTGAGTGTCAGCGTTAACCCAAAGTAACTATTCCACGCGAACGAAGTCGCGGTCAGAGGCTAGTCTTTAACTAATTTGGACGAACGCGCTAATCTCACGAACTACTGGCCCGATTTGAAAAAATCCTTCAGTGTTAGATAGCTCATTTATCGAGGATATATCATCACGCTAAGACCAATGGGAGCGGAGCACCAATTAAGAATGTTTCAAGCTCGCTTTTTTTTTTTCTTTTGAGAGCATCCGCTGCGTGTTAGCGTTAGTCGAATCGAAAGTGAGGCTAGTAGTAAATAAATCTCACCGCAGCGTAATTGCCACCGTCGCTCAGGTCTTCAGGGACAGCCTTCGAGGCTGGACGTCCCTTCATCAGGACTTCCCTCGCCACTCTTATAGTCTTCACCGACGCTGCGACCTGTTTATATAAAAAAAAAACTTTCTTTTTGCAGTGGCATAACTTCTTTAGGCACGTCGAGCGGTATTTTTGGCAGGAGATAAATTTATAATTTCGCGTCACGACATGGCTACGTAAGCGTAACCAACTGTATTGCGCCTGCGCGGTTTACGTCAGACTATTGATTTCATCGGGTGGGTCGGTAAAAGTTTTCCGGACGTACATCAAATTCTCAAGACAATAGTCTGACGTAAACCGCGCAGGCGCAATACAGTTGGTTACGCTTACGTAGCCATGTCGTGACGCGAAATTATAAATTTATCTCCTGCCAAAAATACCGCTCGACGTGCCTAAAGAAGTTATGCCACTGCAAAAAGAAAGTTTTTTTTTTATATAAACAGGTCGCAAATTTCGCTCCCGCACACCAGACTAGGCCCCCCTCGGCAGCAGCTCAAGCCTAGGTCCGTTCCCTCGGCGTGGAGCCCTTGAGTACGCTGCTCGCGCGATACAGTGACACAAAATCTTACATCACTGCGACAACATTACACATATCACCTCCACACACGTGCACGCATACACGCTTACACATAATAAGGTGGAAGGGTTTTATTTTTTCCCTTATCAAACTGAAATAGTTTAGAATATTATCCGATACGAAATATATATAAGGGTTGTTGAGGTATGTATGCTTGGTACACATATATGTTTCAACAACTCATATATGTATGAATAGTTAGCTTAGCTTAAGTTAGCTCAGACAATAGCGTAGTCAGTTCGAAAAAAAAAAAAAAAAAAGTCCGGAAAAGCTTAGATAATCTGGATTTAGTAAAAGATCGACATAATGTAAATACCAGAAACCATAACAAACTGGTCACTCCATGTTTCAGGCTTACTAAGACCAGTAACAGTTTTTTTAGGTAATAGTGTTAGATTTAATAACAAAGTCCCAAAACACATTACCGATTTGCCGAATAGTAGGGTCAAGTGTTACGTCGAGCGGGTCTTAATATCTAAAGGTTATTACAGGGTGGATCAGTATGTGAACGACAGCGACGTCTAGAAGTGACGCCTCTCTCTGTGCAACCACTAAAGACGAATGTAGCTTTATGTGTCTATTATGTTGTAATAATAAAAAATAATAGTTTAAAAAAAAAAACAAAAAAAAACACGCTTTCATAAAAAATCCAAATAAAAAAAATGTAATAAATTTGGATTAAGAATAGTGTAAATATCAGCACCTCCAAAACGCGGCAAACTATATATCACATTTTGAACGTTTAACCAACGAAGGACTAGAATTCAATTTAAATCACAAATTACTGTATGAAGATTTTAAACATTCAACAATTCATTTCATTAATTCATTTCAATCTATCTTTCATGGTTTATATTATAATTATGTATTTGAAGGTATATGTTTTTTTAAGGTGGTAGAGCCACGCTGAAGCTATTAGTAGTTTCAGCATGAATGGCTCGGCTCGCCCGGGGTAGTACCGCCCTCTCACAGAACACCGACGTGAAGTAACAGTGCTTGCATAGTTGCGTTTCGTTCGGTCAGTGAGAGCGTTGGAAGCCCACCTCGTTTCCCCTTCCCCTTTATCCTTTCCATTCCCCTCCCCCACACACAGGCTGACAACGCACTTGCGACTTCCGTAGTTTTGACGTTCATAAGTGCCTTCTCAGGGCCTAAATTGAATAAAGAGTACTTTGATTTTGATTTTTTGTAGCGACACATAGTATAGGAGCCTGTGTACATCCAATATTGATATTTCGCAGCTCATCATACGTTTGATTAATAGACTTTATAAAAATCTATATAATTATTGCTCCGATTGCCAATAGATATGAAAACCACACTAATGTTAATAATTTCAATAAACAAATTCTGAAATTTATATATTGTCATTCACGCTATAATTAGTATGAAAATTCAAAAGGGAACACAGTTTAAAATTCCATATATGTTTTATGTTTTCACTTCTATCGACGATCCTTATGACTGCCTCGACGTTTTTTTCTCGAACTGACTACTCTATTGGCCCTATTAGAGCCTAGCTATCTTTGTAAACGCAACGCTATAAAGAAGGTAAATAAAATAGGTCTTCGATAATGTTTTGTTTGTAGCATGCTCTGTAAACATTATTCAATTGGGTCTCGAATAATGTAATGTCATATGTCACTACTGTCAACTTCCTTCCTTTTTTATATGGAGGGGAGTTTTTGGCGGGATTTTGGTCTGTCATGTAGTGGATTTTATATTTTATTCATAATCTTGTGTTACTTGACTCTATATTGTGTAAAATTGGTGGTGTTTTATGTAATAAAGTTTGTTTATTGTGCATACGTGAAGTGAATGGAAAATAATACCACGGACCATGAATTCTGAGATGCCACAAAAACTCCATGGAAAGTTCTAACAAGAGAGCCATCATCTTGTTGGAACATTGAATTAACTACTCGACAATGGAAATTAACAAACACTCTGGACAAAGAAGATAGTAGTACGCTACTATTAACAAATAGACTAAGATAAAAAGAATATATTATATAAGATTTGGCGTTTCTGCCTTTACACTAATTTAGACATAGAAAAGATTTGGCGCGTATGCCTTTACATTAACTTGGACATAAAACTGACTAAAGAATAAATAAGAACTACCTATATTGACAACTTCAGAAATAAAAGATGATTTTTGAAAATGTACGAAATATTATATAGAAGATTTGGCGATTAGGCCTATAAAGAATACATAAGAACTACGTATATTGACAACTTCAGAATTGGCAGTATGGATTAATTCCTTCGCCTGTCCTATTGGACGAATATTATTACTACTACTACTTATATGGAGGGTGGAGGTAAGGAGAACCATCTAGTATGCGGGATCAGTTGAAAAAGTGTCCACCTGTAAACAGCGAATCATGGTTCGGAGACTCGTCATAATAGCGCTAGTGTAAGAAAAGTAAATTATATGAATTTAGCAGTTATAAACGAAGTGAAGTGTGCCGAGTTGAAAAATTTTAAGAAATTAATCTATAAATTACTGTATCATTTAATTATAAAATATCCGTAATCTTTTCTTATCTTGTAATTGCCTAAATTATTACGATTTATTATATTATAATCTCAACTATTATTTTTTAATTTCCTTATTAATGAACTTTATTTATTAACCAGCCGACCCGTGCCCACTTCGTTGGGCGGTAATAGGCATTACCAAGCTACAACTTTTCTCTAGAATTCAATCATATATCTCTCATCGTTAAGGCAGCGATAGTAAGAAACGTTTTCGTTCGTAAACGGATTTTTCAAGCGGTTTTCACCAGTAGATAAAGTAACATGGGGGTGTAAGGGGTGTCGAATAACATCTAAGACTTTAGACATCCAAGCCACCCTCACCTGCACGTGGTGCTCCCTGCTGAATAACGAACGAGGCAATGGCGACAGCGGGGTGGTAGGGTTTTACAGTCCGACTCGGTCGCAACCACCATGTATATGGCGAAAAAGCCCGTCATAGTGATTCGCTTCTGCGGGTCGCGTTTCGGGATCAGCCTGTGCATACCCAGCTGTTCGCAGGCCGGCATGACAGCGGCGACCGGCGATGGATAGTGTGTCACTCGGTGGTCGCCGTTGTTTTTGTATTGTACTGTGCTTATCATCAGGCATAGTGCAGTCACTATGCCGTGCAACTATAAAAAAAAAATACATGAGGAAGGTCGTTCGGGCATTTTCATATTCTTTATATGTGAGTAGATCGCGCCTTAATCTGTAATGTGAACTTTGCACTGCAGGATTCAATTGGTTTATGTATGGCGTTTGACCTTCCATTGCAATAATAAACATTGTGTGTGCGTGTATGTGACCCCGTGCATTTAAGAACAACTGCAAGAACGATCTACAGCAGCCAGGTTAGTGGTCTACCTTGTATGGAGGGGTTTCCGGGTTCTTTAGATTTTTACAAAAACAAAGGTTTAGGTACATATGTAATTCGTCAAGGTTTTCTTTCTATTATCAGGGCGGGGCAATGTCCGCCGGGCTCCCTAGTAATAAATAAATAAACGCAAACGCACCTCATAAGTAAAGTCATCGTCGCTGGAGTCGTCCATTTTCGTGCTCTCTTTCCTATTGCTCTTCTTCACCAACACTTTCTTCTTCAGCTTATTGTCATCGTCTCCGAGCAACCTCTGGAAGATATAAGACAAATCTAGAGTTTATGGCGGGATCTCGGAATGTCATTTAGTGATTTTCGCAGGTGGTAGAGCCACACCGAAGCTATTATTGGTTTCAGCACGAATGAGTCGATTCGGCCGGAGTAGTGCCACCCTCTCATAGAAAACCGACGTGAAGTAACAGTGCACGCATTGTTGCGTTTCATTCGGTCAGTGAGAGCGCCGGAGGCCCACCTACCATCCCCCGCCCAAACCCTCTCCTCGTCCCCTCCCCCAAACATAGGCTGGCAACGCATTAGCGACTCCCCTGGTGTTGTTAATGTCTATGGACGGCTGTGATCACTTAACATCAGGTGATACGCATGTTCGTTTGCCGCCTATGATATAAAAAAAAGTGTGCGTGTACTTATGTACACTCGTTAGGAGTTATACTTCTTGGGCGTAACAAGATAAAAATCTTTTCAAAAATTTTATCTTTCGCCTTATTCTACGTTTGTAGAAAAAACGACACTAACAATAGAAAAAGTTGACTGTAGCCAACTTCAGGGTGTCGGTATTTCGTGACGGTGCGCGTGCGCGCATCGTATTAACTTCAGGGTGTCTGTTTTTCGTGACGGTGCGCGAGCGCGCATCGTAATAACTTCAGGGTGTCTGTTTTTCGTGACGGTGCGCGCGCGCATCGTATTAACTTCAGGGTGTCTGTTTTTCGTGACGGTGCGCGAGCGCGCATCGTAATAACTTCAGGGTGTCTGTTTTTCGTGACGGTGCGCGCGCGCGCATCGTATTAACTTCAGGGTGTCTGTTTTTCGTGACGGTGCGCGAGCGCGCATCGTATTAACTTCAGGGTGTCTGTTTTTCGTGACGGTGCGCGCGCGCATCGTATTAACTTCAGGGTGTCTGTTTTTCGTGAGGGTGCGCGCGCGCGCATCGTAAAAATTTACTCTCATCATTTTCCCCTAACACGCCAAAAGAAGTATAACTTCAACAAAAGTAAGCTTTCAACATGTCCTTCCGTTCCAATTCTTATCCAATCACCAACTTCTTCAATTATTACTGTGATATATATGTTTGTAATCGTTACTGCGATTATAGGCCTCCTATTGCCTTGCGGTGGGTCTCTTACAGGTAGATTATGATATGAGCTAAAAAAAAACTCACCAAAAGCTCATCGGTGTCATTTCCATCGTCATTCCGTTGGTCGACAGCTGGAATTTCATTTTTCACTTCTCTCGCCTCGATCTTCGATTCGGGTTTCCTGTTTGGAAGTACAAAAAATTATACATCTTTATAAAAAAACGTTTTAGAAGACTTGTTTACGCACGCTTGACTTGGGGAGTGAGCTGGCGAATGCGTGACGTGAGCGTTACGGAAACGGGTGATCGGGCGAGGCGAACGGAACGTTGAGAGGGAGATATGAGTTAGTGATAGAAAGACAGAGAGAGTTACGTTTCGTATTGTCAATGAAAAGCCATAATAAATTTAAAATATTTGTAGAAAGTTAATACATGTATTTTTTTATATCATAGACGGCTGATTAACAGGTGGGTCATCTGACGTTAAGTGATCACCACCGGATAATGTGGTATAATGTAGTAATAACGTTAAATGAGCAACACCAGGGGAGTCGCAAGTGCGTTGCCAGCCTGTGTTTGGTGGCGGCGGAGTATCGGGAAGGCAGGCGGTGTGGGGGGGAAGGGAATGGGAGGGGTGTCTCCAGCGCTCTGACTGACCGAATGGAACGCAACATTGCAAGCACTGTTACTTCAGGTGGGTGTTTCAGTGTGTCGGATGGTAGTACCGCGGGCGAGCCGACCCATTCATGCTGAAACCAGTAACAGCTTCAGCCTGTTATACAGCCTATAACCTTTCTCGATGTTTGAGCTATATAAACACTCGAAAGAATTTTTCAAATCGGAACAGTAGTTCCTGAGATTACCCCCTACAACGCCACAACGTGACAAACTCACAAACTTTATACCTCTTTATAATATTAGTATAGATTTACAGTCCTTGTAATACTCTTTGACCTCTCTGAATATATGCAGCAATAGAATATCGATGCCATTTGATGTAAACTGAATGTATTCGTATTCAGGGAATGGCTTATAGCACCATCGCACAAAACTGTGAGGTACTAGTAGATCCTAGGAGGTATTATTATACATAGACAACAATACCAGGTGAATGGTTAAACACTCGCAGCATTCTAGAATATGACACTCCATGGTCACATTTAACATATAAAATAATAATATCAAAACAAATACTAATAAACAACAAAGAAAACCTAAGTTAAAGTTTGTTTCAAGACTTTTAAAAGTATAAACGCAATCTTAATAAACATAGGTGCAATGACCGGTGCCGAAGGCTGTGCGAGGGGACCGGAATATAGTAATTTTCGTTAATAAAACGGACAATAAACCCTTTTGTTTTGTTCATGTTTCGACAAATTATCCTTTGTTACTTGGTCTTTCACGTTCACTTAGCTCGACGGCGGTCATTGACACTGTGCTATAACATAGATGAGTAGAGGTTTGGGTATAACTTTTGTATTTTCCTTGATCATTAGTTCATATATTAAGCACATATTTTTTTAATTGATTTAAAACGAGAATCGTGTACAGAGTTTCCTCCATAAATATTGTTACTGGCTAACCATTCAGCCTGTAAAAGTAGCACAAAAAAAATCTTTTCAAGGGTCGTCTTTACTATATATGTATAAAGATAAAGTAAAACCTTATGTAAATTCATCCAAATCGTTAGAGTCGTTTCTGAAATACACAAAATAAATTTATATGTATATTGTTCAAATAAATTGGGACTGTATAAAAGAAAATTGTACCTTATGAGAAAAGTGTCCAATACATCTGTCAGTTCAGTTTTCGCATCGAAACTGTTCAGAGCTTCCTCTATATTTTGCACGTCGTTCTTGGTTGTAGAAGTAATGTGTTCATGCCCTTCAGATTTTACACCATGGGCATCGAGCCCATCAGTTACACCGGGAGCGTAATCATTTGAAGCTGTAAAAAATTTGTATTACTCGCACTATACTTATTTGAATTGGATGAAGCAATGATAGCTTGGTTGCTCAGTCAGAATTCTTGCTAAATTTCAAGCGGACAAAGCCGCGATTGTAACAGCAAATCTAAAACAGAATAACCTAAAATACTTCCTATATAGTCAGCTATCTGCCAGTGAAAATCCCGTGAAAATCAGTCCAACCGTCTTAGAGATAGCATTGCGGGCGAAGCCACGAATAACAGCTAATCTAAATTATTTTTTACAAGGTCCACTATTTGCCAGTGAAAGTCCGGTAAAAACGGTCCAACCGTTTTGGAGATAGCACTGCGCACGAAGCCGCGGTTAACGGCTGGTCTAAATTAAAATAGACTAAATTACATTTTATAAGGACCACTATCTGTCAATGAAAGGCCCGTGAAAATCAGGCCAACGGTTTTGGAGATAATCCTACGGGCAAAGCCGCGCAAAACAGCTTGTATAAAATAAAGTATCCTATGTCACCCGCTGTAATTTCAATTATCTGCCAGTGAAATTCCTGTCAAAATCGCTTCAGCCGTTTCGGAGATTAACAGGAACAAACAGACAACATTTTTTTAAATTACATTTTTGTAATCAGCAGCGTGAATACTTTCATATGAGTAATTTATTTCATAAATGAGTAAAAAATTGTTATTTTGATATTACTTACAGACACTTCATTTTTATTATATGTATAGATAGATTTCAGTTGAACACGTATACATGGTCAAACCTTAAAAGCTTTTTCCATAAATTCCAACAATTGTGTGTCAGTTCTTTTTTTCGATTATAATTGGGGCTCCTTCCTTATTTACAAGAAAGAATCTTCGATATCTTCATTAAATATAAAGTTATACTAAAGTTAATAAAATTTTAAAAAACTATGATTTTATCCTATGCTGTGTGTGTTTACTTGTACAAAAGTGGGGCAAACGGTGTGGTTACGGTACGTATATTTATTCCTCTGTACATACAATATATTGTTGAGATAATAAAAAACGACATAAACAAACTCATATATATCAACTAATTTAATAATAAAAGTATATCACAAACCTTTCTCAACATCCCCAGTTTCCACTTGAGCTGTCCAGCTCTTGTCCTCCATATGCGTTTGTTGTTCAACAGAGTCGTCAAGGCTCGGTGTCTCATCATCGTCCTGACTCAACTGACTATTCTCGCAGGCGCTCGTCACGCTTGGGTCTAGGGTCTCTTGTTCAGTCTAAAATAAATATTATTTTAAGTAACATATCAAAACCTTTCAAAGCTGAATAGTTTGTTATAGGAATTAAAAAAGCTACCCATCCCGACGTCACACGTATAGTAACGGAGAAAATGTGATCTTCTCTCTAGCAACTGACCATCAATCAGCAAGTTTGTCAATATTTTTATTGTATGTATACAGTTTTTCTGCCCCACTCACTATTCTACATTGAAATTTTTCAACCCAAATATATATAGGGTTTGTTTGTTTGGTTGAACGCGTTAATTTCAATAACTACTGGTTCGATTTGAAAAATTCTTTCAGTGTTAGGTAGCTCATTTATCGAGGAAAGCTATATATCTATATATATATATATATATATATATCACACTTTTCTATACAATGTTTCAAACATTGTCTATCAACAAACCATATCCTGATGATTATAAACGCAACAGAAAAAGAATTAAGCAACATAAATTTGGCAATTGATTTTTAAATATAAATGTTAGATCACCTATTGTAAGAAATTATGTGCCCTAAGATGATAAAATGGTAAGCCTAGAGGGAGTGGCTCTCCAGAGCAGATACCTACTTTGTAAGTGGTAGAGCCACACTGAAGCTATTACTGGTTTCAGTATGAATGGGTCGGTTCGCCCGGGGTAGTACCAGCCTCTCACAGAAAACCGACGTGAAGTAACAGTGCTTGCATTGTTGCGTTTCGTTCGGTCACTGAGAGCGCCAGAGACTCAACTCCCCTCCCCTTCCACTTTCCCCTTCCCTTCCTCCCCTAACCCCCCAACACAGGCTGGCAACGCACTTGCGACTCCCCTGGTGTTGCAAGTGTCTATGGACGGTGGTGATCACTTAACATCAGGTGACCCACTTGTTTGTTTGACTCCTAGGATATAAAAAAAAAGAACCTGAATACACCTATACCTATAGGTGATAGGTGATTTTTATCGTTAAGGTGGTAGCTAGCTAGGAAGTCGTCATTAAAATTTCCCACCTATGAAGGTTTTCCTCCTAAAGGTCTCCGAAAGGTCTAATTCTTTCACAGGATTTGTTCTCACCTATATTGATTGTCTTAGTGTTTAAACATCTACAACTAAGTTTTAATCTCTTTATAGGTAATCTCTTTTTAGTGGGTGGTAGAGCCACGCTTAAGCTATTATTGGTTTCAGCATGAATGGGTTGGCTCGCCCGGGGTACTACCACCCTCTCATAGAAAACCGATGTGATGTAACAGTGCTTGCATTGTTGCGTTTCGTTAGGTCAATGAGAGCGCTGAAGGCCCACCTCCCCTCCCCCTCCCCCCAACACAGGCTGACAACGCACTTGCGACTCCCCCGGTGTTGTTAGTGTCTATGGACGGTGGTGATCACTTAACATCAGGTGACCCACATGTTTGCTTGCCTGCTATTACATTAAAAAAAATCTATAAACTTAAACAGTTATTGATTTTAAGGCATCCTCATTTTTTCTTATAAGTTTTAGTGTTTGAACACTTCAAAGCTTATTTTTAACGGCTGCCCCGTCAATGTGGCCAGTATCGAAGCAACATATAACTATTTATTTTTCACCACCAATGTTGATCATCTTACTTCCACATTTTGTCTTCCTAGGACAGTTTACGTATGTATGCATTTTTGTACCATTTGTTTTGTCAAAATATCTAGTAGGTAACGTATTTACACCTTATTAGTTGTAACATCATTGCTTTGTATAAACTTCAGTACTGTATTGTTTATATTTGGCTCTTTTGGACGACCAGTTCGCTGACCACTGAACCGAGTCAATCATCTCTTCATTAACTGTGAATTCATACTTACTCCTGGATTATAATCATCATCAGTGAGGATTCCCTCGCTCAGCCATTCCTCTTGGCCTTCACCCATCTCATCCTCTTCCTCGGCTTCTAAATGTTCCTCTTTTATTGGCTTCTCCTCCTGGAAGCATTTCATATGTTACACAATGTTGAGTTTAGACATATCACAGTGCCAACCACATTATCCAGTCGTTGCATTTGTTCCATTAGTCATGGTTCCCTCTTAGTAGACAATACTGTATATACACTGAGGGTGTTCTACAGTCCTACAGTATCTTAACTCTGCCCTCACAATATATTCTTGATCATTTAATGTTATGTCCGCAAAAACTTAGATATGCTGGATCTAGTAAAAGACCAACATAATTTAAATACTAGAAACAGCGACAAATTGGTCATTCCATGCTTCAGGCTCACTAAGTCCAAAAACACTTTTTAGGTAATAGTGTTAGGTTTTATAACACAGTCCCAAAACACATTACCGATTTGCCCAGACAGTGAGCTCAAGGGTGGATCAATATGTGAGCAATTGTGAATTGTGACATTTGGAAATGACGTCCCTCTCTGTGCATCTACTAATAAGGAATGTAACTATTTATGTTTTGTAAAAATATATAACATGAAAAGATAAACCAGATCGAGTTTCTTGGCAGTTCTACTCAATGAGTGGGTTGTTTTTCCGAACCAGTTGTAGCTTTGGTTCATAAGAGGGCGCTTATTAGAGAGAGGGCTCTCAGAGCCTAAATTGAATACAGAAAAATGATTTTGATTTTAATGGTTCTGGCTGCTCTGAATGTAGTTGTAACCTCGTGCTTGTACATAATACAGTCAAGAGTTTAATACAAAACAACATTAATATAAAATTTGTATTCTACGCATCTATGTCCAGAGTGGTCAAAAAGTTTTTGACTAAGTCATTTGACTAAGCCCAGTCATCTCTAACAAAAACATCTTCTTTGCAACAATCAGAATAACATTTTTTGGTACATATGTATCAAATGCATATGTTGTCTTTTTTCGCAAGTCTAACCTAACATAACCAATCTGAGATGAAACTGTTTTGTTTCAACTTAAAAAGCATTAAGCTGGGCATTATACAGAATACAGTGTCTTTGTTTCGCAAGTCTAACCTAACATAACCAATTTATCTTTCTCAATTTACCCTTCTTGTTTAGGTTAATATGTAGTTTAATTAATATGTAAGTACCATTTTGTATATAACCGACTTGATGATTTTAAAGTTGAAACAGCTTTGTCTCGTTTTTGTTAGGATAGGTTAGACTTCTCAAAACAGATAACAGTGGTTGGTGATTGTGTTGCATTTAATACGTAAGTACCCTTTTCTTTAAACTGTGTACCTGGATTGCTACCCAGGGCTACATTTTTGTACAAAAACTGTTTGTTTAGTTTTACGTGTTTTAAACACCATTAAAGTAAATATCGCATCAGTAGTTTTGGAGTGAAAGAATACCAAACATACAGCTGTCCTCATAAACTCATTTACAATACTAATAGCATTAGTCCTTTATCCTCTAAATATACTTTCAACGTATAATTCCAATCTTCATTCAATTCAATTCTTATCCAGAGATATCAATTTCTCCAATTATTGCAATGCAACGGAAGTCCGTTACAGCAATATGGCGTCACGTTTCTGTACCATCGGGTTAGATAATAATTTAACTTAACCAAAACTTCTATTGAATCATAATTAATCTAATTCGTCACTTATCATAGTAATCTGTTCGTACTTTTCTATATTTTGTTTACATTATAACAAAGAGTTGCTAATAATATTTCTCGTGTTATTTAAGTTCCGAATTAGCTGATAGATGGCACTACAGATAATAAAGCTTTGATTTAATTTGTTACTTACATTGAAACCAGATGGCAGTACATACATAATTCTATTGTATAATTTTTATTATTATTTAATTTAAAATATTTTGTTAATTTTTTTTTTCAAAATTTTTTGAATGATTTGTTTATTAGATATTTATTGACAAAATCAAAAATTTTTAAAAGTTTTACCTTAATCGCGTCTGATTGTTACATGCACTCATTTTTTTATTGTATATATATTTTGAATTGAAATATTCAATCATTTCTCCATAGAGTTCTTGTCACTTTATAGGCTCTTTATTATAGTAATAAGTATTGTCATATAAAATAGTATAACCATTATTTACTACAAGATATAAAAGTTATGAATATCAAGATTCTCTTAAGAGTGTCTCTTATATACATATAAATAATTATCAAAATACAGTTCTTTTGAGGCTTAACCACATTAGAATTGCTGAAAGTTTCGGCATAGGACTGACGACCCTTTGATGAGGAATGTTTCAAATGGGTCGCTACTTATTTTTTGGATTCCATTAACTCTTTGCCTTTTTTTTGTTTCGAACTGACTACGCTATTGACCTAGCAAGGTCTTAACAGCTTCATCGGACTACACAAAGTTGAAGTTGAACAATTCAAGAAGTATGTCTACAAATGTAATACGAATATTACATAAAATTTCTTCATCAAAGGAGGCGCTTCTCGTAAACTGCGAATTCATATTTACCTGTATTTTGCTGATTTTAGTTGGAGGCTCATCTATATCAGTATCTGTTTCAGACATTTTATGTAAATATTTGTGGCTTACTTCACAAATAACTTCTATAATTACGGCCAAAATAAAAATTATACTTTTCTAACCTGAGATACAAACGTCAAACGTAAATAAAGTCCACAGATGATAACTAGAGGAGAACGTCTTGTTTCGGCTTCATTGTATAAATAATAAATGAGTTCAATACATTCTTATAAATTTTTAAATGACGTATTACGCGATAATCTTCAAATAGAAAAAAAATTAATTTGTACAGAGAATTGGAAGTTATAGATCACGCCGAAAACAATAATTTACATAAGTTAATTAGTTTTGGCATCGAACAATTTTGGACATTTAGTTAATTTTTTTATAATGAATTGAGACTCTGTTCAGATTTACTAATCCTTGTCGCAAAGATGGCAAATAGTAGTAAATTCTGATGGATTGTAACACGTCGATTTTTTTTTATGAAGCAATCGTATTTATAATAAAAAAAACAGATGCTGTGTATACTTTGTGCGACGGATTTGTACCAGAGTATATGAATAAAACAAAAACAAAATCACTATAATTTATTTGTTTTTAGTGTATTTTACAAAACACTTTCCTTATGTTTTGTAGTCGACGACGATTGGCATCCAAATATTTCGCTTTTAAGCTCTTAGGGTCTTCGCAAAATGACCGGGTGGCTGACGCACGCTCACGGAACAAAGAAATAAGTATTCAGTTCTACGTTTTTTACATTTCTAAAATTCTTCTGTTTTATCGCAGTCCTATAAATTTACTTCTGGACAGTTTCTCTCTATTTATCTTGTATCTTTTATTTTGTTTTACTTGTAAATTTTACAAAATGGCACAACGGCTGACCGATATCGTTTTAAGTATAAGTTTTGCAAGTTTTACTGCTCCTTGAATACTTGTAATAAGCATGATATTTTTATGTTAACTTTGCTTTAATTTCACGATGCTTTTAACTACAAAGTTCTAACAGTAAGCTTATATATGATGTACTTTCTGATCTCAAGATTTGTCAGTAACGTTAACCCGCTCAGCTGTCCAAAACCATAACAGTTTAAGTTCCATACAAACGCATGTAGCAAAGGCAGTAATGTAGACAGCAAAATAAATTTAAAAAAAACTGTATTTGTTACAGAAAAAAAAATGGCTAGACATTTAAAAACATGATCCGCTATTTTGAGATCTGAGTCTTACAAAAGCCACCGTTAAATACATCATTAAAGGAAATAAAATAATTTTAAATAAAACAAGATAATATTTTATAATGACGTTTAATTAATTATAACCTCGGTTTTGCAGCATTCAAAGACAAACATTATTAAACATATATATATAATCATCTAATGTTATACTAAACACTTTCGGGCAAGGCATTTTCCAACACACTGGCCAGATGAAATTCTTACCATCTTCTGAACAGTTCCAAATGACAAAAAAAAAGGTTTTATGTTATTATTTAAATAAACAATACGTGCAAATAAAATATAACAGCCAAACGCTATTTAAGTTTTCACACCATAACTCGAAGGAGTTTGTTTCATTGTTTGTTTTTAATCGAATTTGACAACTAAAAAGTTAGAAGTTTTTGGTGGGATCTGTCATGTAGTGTTTTTTTTATATTGAATGCATAATCTTATGTTATTTGACTCTATAAAAAGTATTGGTGGTATTGTAAGTAATATAGTTCGGTTATTATGCACAATTCAAGTGGATGGGAAATAATACCACGAAACATGTTTTCTGAGATGCCGTAAAAACTTCATACACATTTCTGTCAAGGACGGCCACCATCTTGTTAGAACATTAAAATGATTACAAGACACATGTAATATTATGACCTACTCGATAATATCAGCAATCATCTAGGAGATTGGTTGCCAAAATGGAAAAAAAAACAAACTATAAAGTTTTTTGTTTTTTTTTTCCTAGGAACAAAGCTAAGGTATCTAGACAATGCAGACAACAACCAAAAAGTTTAATACTCATTTCTTTTTTTTAATTTAGAATACAATATTTATTGGTAATGATTGACGTCATTTAAGCCCACATTGCGACGGCTTAATAAATAAATCAATGCACATACAATTAAAAAACCTATTAATAAGTTTTTTATACATTTTTTTCTACTAAGATCGCATTTGAAACTAAACAAATCTTTTCTTTTTTTAAGCATCATCCTTAACACTAATATTATATACCTACTTAGGTAAGCAATTCATCTGACCCGTGGACATAAAAAAAAACTTAACTACCTATACTTAATTAAAATTAGTGTCTACGTCTAAATCTCTTTATACAAAAAAAAAAAATCTTCACCGCACAATCACGCACTCATTGAGACAGAATTCCTAGCATTTAGTACTTTAGTAAAAAAAACATTAAAACGAAAAAAAAAACCTTAATTTTTCTATTAGTATAGCAGTTAATACTATACAATTATTTTGTATATATATATATATATATAGTATATTACATATCCAAGTACAGTCGTGGTGTATCGAAATAAATAAACAAATCAGGCGGACGATTCGTGTGACTTTAATATACTTTTGCATTCGTAATTAAATTATATCTAATAGTAAAAGAAAATATTACCGTACCATAATTAAAAGGCTGACGTTGTCCCGCCCTGATAATAAAAAAAAAAACCTTCAAGTTAGATATATACTGTCGATGATATTTATGTAGGCATTATCAAGCTCTACAACTTTTCTCTATAACTCAATCATATATCTCTCATCGTTAAGGCAGCGTTCGTAAGAAACGTTTTCGTTCGACCGCTTTTTTCTCAGACTTCCTTTGGAAATCCGATTACCGCAAAAAAGTATCTCGATTTTTCGGGTTAATATATAGCCTATGACACTCACAAATAACGTGGCTTTCTATTGGTAAAATAATTTGCAAAATCGGTTTAGTAGATCCAGATATTACCACCTACAATGTTACAAACTCACAAACTTTACCTCTTTATAATATTAGTATAGATAATGAATGAACGGATAGTATTTTAATAATTATTTGTAATTGAATGGATTATTCGACCAAATTTAACAGTACAAGTATCTTGAGCGTCCAATTTTTTTTATTAGTCGTTATAATGTAGACAACAGTCATAGAACTAGGTTCAGGGCAGTTTTAAACAAGTATGGAGTGAAGTTAGCTATTTCTAGCAACAATAGTGAACCCAGATTTATAAATAACATCAAGAAAGGTGGTAGTACACGTTCTTAGTGAAATTCGTTAAACTTTCCAATATTTTTGCAATGAAATAATAACCTCTCTTCATAAAAACTTACATAAAATGTGATAAAAACTTTTTATAAAGGAATTTTTTCTTAGTTTTTTTTTTTCAATATTTATGAGATACTTGCGTTCGAATACTCATTGTAGATTGTGCAATGTGAAACGTTTCTTTTTTAAGTAAAAATTTTCACAATTTTTTCATTGATAACAAAATTAAAATTTATATTGTTTACAAGTAAAAAAAATCTCATTAACAAAATTAGAGTTAAAATATTTTGCGTAAATGGGAAAACATATTTTTTTACTTAGTTACAAACTCACAACAATTTACTTGTCACTAGAGATCACACTTAAGCTTCATTATAATACCAGAAATTTACCTAACATTTTATATGCGAAAACATTGCTTTTTAATTTTAAAATTATTAAAAAACAGTAGATGTAAGGTCATCATCACAGTCATCTTAACGTTTACGGACTGATGTTCAGCGCACAAAAGAACAATTTTTTTTAATAATTTAAAAAATGCAATTATTATGAATAAATATTTTCTATCAGCAACAGTTCCTTAATCCTCTAGGAAACACCCTTTTGACATATCAATTAGTTAATTTGAACACGAATGAATGAATGACAACTTTAAAATATTTTAAAACTTTTTTAAAAACTCTGGACTGCTCAAAACCATTTTACGTTGTTATTACAAAACAGTTAAATACTTGCTTTAGAAAGGTTTCTAATTAAATGCACCGCGCTCGCCCGAGGCGAGTTCGCGTTACCTTTTTCACAAGTCTAACCTTTTTTTTTTTTTTAATGTGGAGTGAAAATCCAACCTAACGTAACCAAAGCGAGACCAAAGAGCAAGATGGCGAACATTCAGCGAGCGCGGTGTATTTAATTCGAAACCTTTTTAAAGCAAGTACTCAATACGTATTTAACTTTTTTGTGATAACACCGTAAGTGCTACATACAAGCGAATATAGACCTTATTAGGCACAGATCAACGTAAGTTTGAAAAAATATCAACTTTTTACAAAATTTGAAAAACTTAGTAACTGATTAGATTACGCAATGAAAAATTATAATAAAAAGATATTAGATAGCTATTTAAGAACATGATCCGCCATTTTGAGAACTGGGTCTTAAAAGATCAGCCGAGGGGTTAAATTGAAAAAATAATTAGTACTTT
Organism: Antheraea pernyi; assembly: GCA_015888305.1. Taxonomy (NCBI): domain Eukaryota; kingdom Metazoa; phylum Arthropoda; class Insecta; order Lepidoptera; family Saturniidae; genus Antheraea; species Antheraea pernyi. The sequence continues at coordinate 1,159,424 of MU158735.1, read as the reverse complement.
ACTACGCAGATAGTATTATTTGCTAGAGTCACTCCAGTTTATCAAAGCGTAGATAATATCCAATATACACTTTACTAAAACTCTCACTCAATAAGTTAGTGTATAGTCGATAAGTTAGCAAAGTAAAAATTTCTAGCGTAGCTATTTCTACGTTATACTGTATCCGAGCACTAACCATAGAATTAAATGATAAAATTTTATATATAAACTAGCCGACCCGTGCCCACTTCGTTGGGCGGTAATATGTAAGCGTGGAATGGCTATTTTGCGCTAAGACGCAGTGGAAGCTCTGAAAAGGAAAAAATACCCCGATTTTGCAACATTCTTCATTGCTGCTCCGCTCCTATGTATCTTAGCGTGAAAATATATAGCCTATAACCTTCCCTGATAAATGAGCTATATAACACTGAAAGAATTTTCCAAATCGGACCAGTAGTTCCTGAGATTACCCCTTACAACGTCACAAACTGTACCTCTTTATAATATTAGTATAGATAATTTTTTTTTAAGATTACGAAAATTATACGTCATTATTATAAAAGTAGGTAATTATACAAAAGAGGTCTACTCCCACGACTCGCGATTCAAGATTTGACAGCCGTCAAATCTGACGTCTGTCAAACTCGATAACCGTTACATCCCACGACTGTACTACCAGATCACACAACACGCATCATCAGTACATTTTTGTATTTACAAAATTTGTCATATTTTTTTTTTATAAATAATATAATTAGACCACACTCTATGCATATCCGTGAAGGTAAAACGATATGCCAATTCTTTTTCGACGTTTATAAATTAAATCAAAGAAGAAAAAACATATATTTTTTATTTATTTTAGTGAAGCACAGGGCTGGAAAGAAGACTCCTTTATTTTGAGATATTTTCGTGTGACATAATAAAAAAAGAACTTTTTTTAATAATCGTAGTAAAGAAGAAAAAGATATTGGCATATCTCATTTAAACCTAGCACATCACAGCGATAAACACCCCCAAACTATACTGAATTAGGATTAGGAACGTTTCGCATTTGAGAGCATTCTGGTACATTCGAAACCTTGTCGATTGGTAACTTGCTTTATGGCAGTACTAATTGCCCGTAATTGCTTACTTGTCAAATAGATCACTCCCAAGCATTAACTAGGTGTAGGGAGTCGGTACCTCCTATGATAATGTTAAAAACTGATTATTGAAAATTTTACTAACGTAACTGGTCCTTAGTTAAAAATAAGTACTTCGACGTCATGCAACGATGAGTGATGGAACTACAGAGTAAAACTCTCAACATGACATTGGCGAAATTGTGTGCGCATATATAGTTATTGACATTTTAATTTAAGAAGAGTAAAATTCGATACAGTTTCCGTATTTCGATGGGAACTAATCCAACTCTATTAAACACATCACTTATCTGTTTCGACTAAATAAAATTGTTGGAATTGTCTATGGGAGAGTGGAAATATTGAAATCTATATTTTGTTATGAAAATGAATGGCATTAAAGACACATCGATACGGAAATTCGAATTAATATTTACGTTAAAAGACATTTTGGCGGTAAGTAATATGTGATGCTATATTCTTATTCTCGATGACTTTTAACCAACAATAATTTTAGTGTAATGAATTCAGATAAAGTTGCCTAACATTGCTATTTCGAATGGTCTTCAAAAAGGGCCACCAATACTTGTAGTAAGTTTGTCACTATTTTCGTGTGTTTTCAAATAACACTTAAATGCCTAAACAGGGTCGAATAAAGCAAATTTCTGAATGAAAGCCACCAAACGACAACCTAGCGATATCGTTTATCTGTGAGAAATGTCACACCACAGATAATAACGAAACGACAGATAATTAAATAAACTGTTAACAATCGATATTGAAGTGATCAATCGATTTCTTATAGAAAATTCAAGAGCACATTTCTTTTAACATCGTCCTTTGTCCTTCCCATTTCTCATTATTTGGTGTCGGCCTGTCTCACATTTCTGCGCCAAACCTATTTAGCATGAGATCTAACTTAAAATTTGACCACTACATACTAAGGTTGATGACATATATCACTCCTTTATTCGGGCAGTTTCAAATTTTTTTGGACCGCATGAATTTCACATCAATATAATTCTATTTCCCGACGTAATATTCTTTTTGACATACCTGCGCCAAGCGAATCTACCTGGACCTACATGGGGCATAGACACAGCAAGATCTTTACATCTTTTGGAATGCCCATAATCCAGCCGTGACTATTATCGTGCGTAATCAAAACAACGAATTGTATTTCCCAATATAAAATATCTGCTCCCCTGACATTCCTGTACCAGGTCAATCTATCTGGACTTGCATGAGGTATATTCTAAAATTTGGAAAAATCGATCCAAATCCGACTCCTTCGTACAGGAAGAGGCAAAGTTACTTGGACCGCAGGATTTATACATCTTTTTGAATGGCCATAATTCATCCGAGACGAATTTAATCGAAAACAAAAGTCCCAATATAAAACATTTAATTACTATTTTTTAAAATATCAATTGCGGAAATAATAAAAAAAAGACTAAATTAAGCTAGAATTATTGTTAACGATGATTGAATCAAAAACAGTACTAAGACGATAGAAAAAGGCAGAGGTATCAGTTAAGATAAAATGGATACTCATTGTGGAATATAAACTCTGAAACCACGCATCCTTAAAAAAAAACCCAGAAAATGCAGTCCTCGGGAATAGTCTAAAGTTGGCTACTTTCACATAAAAATGACGATATAGCAAGCAAACCATAATCTTGAAGAACTTTGTTATTAACCGGAAGGAAAAATTGTAAGGCTAAAAGAGTCCATCTGACTTCGTAACTATATAATAATAATCATGAATACAGTGGTACAATACAATAATGCCAAGGAGGGTTCATGTTTAGGCAGGAGGCCGGTCGTAAAAATTAAAACATGACAAAAATGTTGTACCGACTCTACTTATGTGGGATAAGGGTAAGAAGAAGAAGGATACTTATTCTGGAAGTCAACCTTAGACGAAATAAAGCAGTCGTTTTAATAGATTATAGATACTAAACAAAGACGTGTTAAGCTATATAGTAGAATTAAGAGTAATATGGTATTAATTAACAGGACCGGATTTAGAGGTTCGTTAGTATCGGAGGGGGGCAAGACCCCCGTGCTTGTACAATTTTATATGCGTATCTTGATGTGTTCTAAAAAGTATTGCGTCATTGTTTTTTTTCCAAAACCTAGTGGAAATTTCCTGGATTTTAATTATCCCCTGTAGCTGTTCCCTAACTCCGTTTCTATTCATCAAGTCTTTATTTTATTACACATTCATAGAACAATTGTGTCGTAACATTTCAAAATGGAGCCAAACCCAATTTTAATTGTTTATATAATATGTCTAATTTCTTTTGAAGTGGAACTTCTAATGCGACTTCCAACGAGGTTGCGTTAAACGTTTAACGCTACCATGGAGAGGGTATGAAAGCGCTGTTGCGTTAAACGTTCAACGCTCCTGGGGAGAGGGAATAGAGAGAGGCAGAGCGAGAAAAATAATCAAACATTTCGTATTTTACTTTAGTTATCATAATCCCATTGTAAATGTTATAGATTTGGATATATCTCCACTCGAAAATGATAATTAAAAGATGCTCTCAATTGTGAATTGTAAGCAATGTTAATAAAGTTTGTCTTAAAGAAACAATATGATTTCACTAAAAATCAATTTCTACCCCGTTCCTATTTTCATTTCCACATTGCGAAGTTTCACTTCTCCTGCGCGTACGGACTCCACGCATAATTTTTTATTTCCAATTCTTATAAACGAAGTTCAAATTCTCACGTTCTTAAGGTTCTTGGTTTATTTTAATGATCTTCATATTTCAAATGTACAGAATTTGAAGATCTTGCAGAATAGCGTAATATATTGGGAACTCCTAATATTGGATTTAGCTTTATTAGAAATATAACGATACAATTTACCCTGTACTAACTTCTTCGGGCGACTTTGTCTGCGTCGTTTCCGGCACTTTAAAAAAAGTAACCTAGGCCCTTCTCCAGGTATCTAGCTACTTCCATGATAATAATAATAAATTGCGATCGATTCCGATATCTAGTCGTTTAAGAGTAACAAACACACAGTCAGACAGTATTATTGTCTAATTCGCACTAAGAAATTAGTTTATATATTTTTTAATAGCCAACTCTAGCATTTGTATTTATTTAAACATTTTAAATAACATAATGCAGGACCGGATTTGAACGCTGTAATGCTGTTAACGAAAAAATTATGAGCGTAAACAATTTTCAACATAGTCAGAAATTGTGTGGGCCCCTCTCTTTGGGGGGTTGGGACTTGATTCCCCCGTTGCCTGCGCATAAATCCGGCCCTGGTATTATGCGTTATTACGCGAGCTACTATTCTTAACATTGTATAAAAAAGCGACTTTGGCGTGCGTATTTGTTACTAATTCCCAAGTACACTGCATTACACATTGAATTACCATCTGAATTCGCTATAGAAATATCTAGTATATAGAATACGATTCGAAAGTACGCCTTTACGCATTTCAAGTACACCAATCTTTGTGCAATCAAATTATACCTCATGTCAATTGAAAATAATAAAAAAAAAAGGTAAACCAGACCCGACAATCAATAAATATATTATTATACCTACGATTATCATAGATTCTTATGTGAGATTTGTACATTGAAATACCTATAAAATCTACGATAACTCTTAGCCTATGTTATGGAGGGTATAGGCAGGAAGTATTGACTCATATTTCACATTAAATCGTGCCCTTAAAAAAAGGTGTAATAGTAAAAATGACCCAAAATGGCGTTAAGCGATAAAAGTAAGCCTTAGAAGCATTAGATGGAGTGAAGTTTGTCCTTTCGCCAATTTCAGAAAAAAAACGCGGGCGGTGTTTGTCCCCCAAACATACGCCTCCGATTCGACCCTGGATAATGGCATTTCAGTAAATATTTCTATACCCTAGAATCTCTATCTACCACAAAACATTAGATGGAGTGAAATTTGTTCCAAGATTTCGCCATTTAAGAAAAAACGCGTCAGTACAGACAGTACCAGTTCCACAAAAATTTATAAGATGGCACTATATGACATGGCATAGTTAGTTATGATTTTTTTTTTGTAAAATGGGGTTTTTTTCAGGAAAGCCCCTATATACATAAACTTTAAAATCAAAACCTTATCTAAATACAAAATTAGACCCAAATCGTTAGAGCCCTTTCCGAGATACGCGAAATAAATTTATATATACAAGAATTGGTTGTTCAAAGTAATAACATAAGAATTGGGGGCCTTGTAAAATTGTTAATATAAATATTAAGATCAGTCTGATTCTGGAGTATAAAGACATTATCAGAGCTACGGTCGTCTCTCTCGCACTCTATACTAGATCGATCGGGCAGAGCGGGATAGTAATAGGTTTCTTTTAACACGTATCTTTAAATTACCGGCCGCGTTTCCTCCTAACGCCATACCAACTTCTGGACATATAATATATCGTGTCAATAATCCACACCTTTACCCTACACAGTCTATCGAGAGCTTAATACACTCCGTCGGCCATATTTGTTTACTTTTCTTTTATTAAATCCCCCTGACACGAGGCTTACAATCCGTGATTTGTTTAAAGAATGCAACATATAGATAACAAATCTAAAACCACAGGGTAAATACATAGAATAGAAGTATTAATTTATTAAACCTTTCTTTGGATTCACTTTTTTTATCTGTGTCTTATGTCATTGAAAACGTCAGTTTGACAACGTGACGTCATCGCTTAGTGAATAATAAGCATCTGACAGTGTTATTAAATTAATAGTGTTCTAGCAACAAAACACAACAGCAATTCCTCAAATTCGTGATTGAAATTCATACAAAATCAAATTTGCACATAATGAATCACTTAACTTTTTTTTTTTAATTGAACGATGACGTCATAAGCCTCAACATGACTTTGATACTACATTTTTGAAAAGTATATTTGATTTCTATTACTTTTAAGGGTACATACAATATTTTATAAAATATAAAGTGTTCTGAACGATATTCCAATAGCTTTTTACACCCGAATTGTACATTACTTCATTCACACAAAGCAATTGAGTCTATCTATATTCCTAGACAGGGCTTCAAAACTGTCCTTTGCAAAAAAAAAAAAATCTAAAATAATTGCCAGCATTAAAAAAAAAACTGCACAGAAAATCGCCTTCGATTAATTCAAATGAACGGTTTTAGTAAATCATTAATTAAACAATTAACAAAAGAGACAATAATAAGTTACCATCAATGATATTATAACTAAAGACCTGTAGATGCGTCACCTACATGATATTTCGACAGAACAAATGTGCACGATAACGCACACATACGTAAAGTGATATCGTAACGGCGCACTGTCTTACGGATAAAATGTGGAAGTAAGATGGCATACTCTCGATATCGGTGGTGGATTCGATACGGTCAGATTGTTGACGGGGCAGCCGTCAACAGTAACCTAGTTACCCAAGTTTTTAGTTATAAGTTTCAAGTTTGAAGTTATTTAGTTATAATATCATACCCGTGGATCAAAACTGACCAGACCGAATAAACAGCTGACGCTTCGAAATCACTTATCACACAGTACACACCTTCTACACTGAATAACATCTCCGATCGACTATCAGAAACCTAACAAAACCACTAAAGAGTCACTATTCGTAAATGTCCATTACTTCACTTAACCGACTTCGGACCAGCGGACCTGTTTTTTTTTTTTTAATTATCACGAGACATGTCTGTCTCTGTCCCCCACACACGCGACAGTAAGCATCGTCATATAATAGTCTCTGTTTCAACCGTAAACATCCATTTTTATGTATATATATATATATTTTTTAATATAATTTAATTCAACAAACAGCGTAGTCTCATTGTGGTCTCTCGAATCACCTGAAATTGAAGATTATTAATTACATTACCGCCCTTATAGACTATTATTGTTATCGAGTACAAAGTAAAAGACCAATATAATTTAAACACTAGAAACACCCCCCTCGGCAGCGGCTCAAGCCTAGGTCCGTTCCCTCGGCGTGGAGCCCTTGAGTACGCTGCTCGCGCGATACAGTGACACAAAATCTTACATCACTGCGACAACATTACACATATCACCTCCACACACGTGCACGCATACACGCTTACACATGCAGGTGGAAGGGTTTTTTTTTTTTCCCTTATCAAACTGAAATAGTTTAGAATATTATCCGATACGAAATATATATAAGAGTTGTTGAGGTATGTATGCTTGGTACACATATATGTTTCAACAACTCATATATGTATGAATAGTTAGCTTAGCTTAGCTTAGCTCAGATAGGTCGCGAATTGCATGTATCAGGCAACAGCCAAAGCCGAGGTGTGCCGCGCACCCTTGAGCTAGTTGTCAAAATAAAATCAGCTGAGTGCCTTAAGCGCTCGCCTTAGTAGTCCGGTGAAGCTGTTAAGACCTTGCTTGGTAAATAACGTAGTCAGTTCGAAAAAAAAAAAAAACTAGAAACAACAACAAATTGGTCATTCCATTCTTCAGGCTCGCTAAGTCTAAAAACAGTTTTTTAAGTAATAGTGTTAGGTTTTATAACAAAATCCCAAAACACTTTACCGATTTGCCGGATAGTGAGTTCAAGAACCATATCAAGCGGGTTTTAATATCTAAAGGCTATTATAGGGTGGATGAATATGTGAACGATCGTGATGTCTGGAAATGACGCCCCACTCTGTGCATCCACTAATAACGAATGTAAGTATTTATGTTTTGTAAAAATATATAACATGGAAATATAAACCAGATCGAGTTTGTTGCCGGTTCTTCTCGATGAGTGAGTTGTTTGTCCGAACCGGTGGTAGCTTTGACGTTCATAAGCGTCTTCTCAGGGCCTAAGTTGAATAAAGTGTATTTTGATATTGAAAGGCAATATAACGTAATTCCTAAAGTATTCAAAGCTTCAAATCTATCATCAAAATACACTTTATTCAACTTTGGCCCTGAGAAGACGCTTATGAACGTCAAAGCTACCACCGGTTGTCCAACTCACTCATCGAGAAGAACCGGCAAGAAACTCGATCTGGTTTATCTTTGCATGTTATATATTTTTACAAAACATAAATACTTACATTCGTTATTAGTGGATGCACAGAGAGGGGCGTCATTTCCAGACGTCACAATCGTTCACATATTGATCCACCCTATAATAGCCTTTAGACATTAAAACCAGCTTGATATGGTTCTTGAACTCGCTATCCGGCAAGTCGGTAATGTGTTTTGGGATTTTGTTATAAAACCTAACACTATTACTTAAAAAACTGTTTTTAGACTTAGTGAGCCTGAGGGATGGAATTACCAAAGTTTTGTTTATTACGATCGTGTTTATACTTTCGAAAGTTTTAGAACAAACTTTAACTAAGGTTATCTTTGTTGTTTATTAGTAAATGTTTTGATATTATTATTTTATATGTTAAATGTGACCATGGACTGTTATCTCTTAGAATACTGTAAGCGGGCTAACCTAACACCCGGTATATATACATAGATTCTGATATGTGTAAGTCAGGTTGTTAACGTATCGGAGCTAGTCGTATGAGCGTGCCCGCCGAAGCTACAAAAGTTATTGCTTTTTTATTGAACAAAGAACCCCGAGAGCACTGACCCCAACGAATACATATATTTTGATATGTGTATGGTGTTAGTTGTATTTAACGTACCGGATCTAGTTGTATGAGCGGGCCCGCTGAAGTTACAAAAGTTATTGATGTTTTATTCCATACACATATCAGAATCTATGTATACGTTGGGATCAGTGCTCTCGGGGATCTTTGTTCAATAAAACATCAATAACTTTTGTAACTTCAGCGGGCCCGCTCATACAACTAGATCCGGTACGTTAAATACAACTAACACCATACACATATCAAAATATATGTATTCGTTGGGGTCAGTGCTCTCGGGGTTCTTTGTTCAATAAAAAAGCAATAACTTTTGTAGCTTCGGCGGGCACGCTCATACGACTAGCTCCGATACGTTAACAACCTGACTTACACATATCAGAATCTATGTATATATACCGGGTGTTAGGTTAGCCCGCTTACAGTATTCTAAGAGATAACAGTCCATGGTCACATTTAACATATAAAATAATAATATCAAAACATTTACTAATAAACAACAAAGATAACCTTAGTTAAAGTTTGTTCTAAAACTTTCGAAAGTATAAACACGATCGTAATAAACAAAACTTTGGTAATTCCATCCCTCAGGCTCACTAAGTCTAAAAACAGTTTTTTAAGTAATAGTGTTAGGTTTTATAACAAAATCCCAAAACACATTACCGACTTGCCGGATAGCGAGTTCAAGAACCATATCAAGCTGGTTTTAATGTCTAAAGGCTATTATAGGGTGGATCAATATGTGAACGATTGTGACGTCTGGAAATGACGCCCCTCTCTGTGCATCCACTAATAACGAATGTAAGTATTTATGTTTTGTAAAAATATATAACATGCAAAGATAAACCAGATCGAGTTTCTTGCCGGTTCTTCTCGATGAGTGAGTTGGACAACCGGTGGTAGCTTTGACGTTCATAAGCGTCTTCTCAGGGCCAAAGTTGAATAAAGTGTATTTTGATGATAGATTTGAAGCTTTGAATACTTTAGGAATTACGTTATATTGCCTTTCAATATCAAAATACACTTTATTCAACTTAGGCCCTGAGAAGACGCTTATGAACGTCAAAGCTACCACCGGTTCGGACAAACAACTCACTCATCGAGAAGAACCGGCAACAAACTCGATCTGGTTTATATTTCCATGTTATATATTTTTACAAAACATAAATACTTACATTCGTTATTAGTGGATGCACAGAGTGGGGCGTCATTTCCAGACATCACGATCGTTCACATATTCATCCACCCTATAATAGCCTTTAGATATTAAAACCCGCTTGATATGGTTCTTGAACTCACTATCCGGCAAATCGGTAAAGTGTTTTGGGATTTTGTTATAAAACCTAACACTATTACTTAAAAAACTGTTTTTAGACTTAG